>VCNE01008315.1:0-19101 GCA_009869805.1 Oncopodura yosiiana
ATATATCACCAGAATCTGCATAAAATTATCTATCAAATGAGATATCAATCAAGTTCCTACGCGCATTGTACGCGAAGTGACAGCGAGTTTCATTTTGGCGTCGCGCTTGTCCCACTTTCAATTTTGCTCACTGTAGATTTCCATAATAATAATAATAATGACAATGATGGTAATATACAAACTAGTTGGGTGTGCATATATCTATATGAAACGACGTACTGCCATACAAGAAAAGTTGATATGTTCACATTTTATCTTTTATGCCATAAAAAGACAACGACCATTGTACACTCTAATACACTTTCAGAAGCCAAAATAACTATGAAAAGAGATTCAAAGAAGAAGCCAAGAGTCTATTATAAAACTCCTTAAAAGAGAGAGACTACTATATATAAGTAAGAAAGTATAAAATGAATTTCTTCAGGGAGTCATTATGTGTTGCATTTCATTGCTAGAAGCTACTACTAATGCCAAAGAGAATTGGCCTTATGCTCCCACTTTTGAAATTACATTATACAGAGTGACCATTGAGACTACCACTTACATTCGATTCACAATAATTAGTCATCAGAATAAAACTTTCTTAAGGAAGAAAAGAAAAGAAAATGTCTATAAGTAATTAAGCAATAAAAGTGTTAAAACTACTCCATATTGAGCGATAAAAAGATATATATATATATATATATAAAGAAATGCTGACAAAAAATCGCTTGCTTAAAAGACTTTGTATGCATGAAGCAAAACAAAGTCTTTATATAGAAGATTATTCCAGAGAGAAAGATTTTCAGCAATAAAGCCGTCATTCCATCTCAACTTTAATCTCCTTTTATAAAAAATATCTATATAATAAGCGACAGATTTTGCGTGCATGTCTGTTTAACCAAAAACTACTTCTTTATTTATTAACAGATGTTAATTATTAATGGCTCATTCGAAAGATCTCATCAAGAGAAAGCTGAGGAACTACTTTTGAAGTAGATCGGTCAAAATTTCGAGTGAAGACGAAACTCGACACGCTGAGTTCCAATCCGTTGAGATATTTGAAATCGATCAAAGGGTTACTGAGATATGAGTGTTATTCCCGTTTCAAAAACGGGTATTCTGACACTGTATTATATAACTAGCGGCTGGTTATATTCTATCGAAGGTAAATATAAGGTTAATTTGGAGTTTAAGTTAATTCGGAGTTTAAGTTAAACTGTATAACTATATTGACTGAATCTATTCATGAAAACAATGAAACATTTCACGACGCCACTTGAATTTTATAAAAAGCCCGTGCGGTTTCTTATTTCGCGCTGCGTTACAGAGTGGAAGACGAATTCTAAAATATTAGTCAGGATATGTAACCGTGTGTATGTATGTTCTAAAGCTAGTTTTGTATCGTTGGACTGATTTCAAATATTAATAGCTCATTCGAAAGATCTCTTTCAGGGAAAGCCAACAAAGAAGTAAATCGAATATTATCGAGTATTTCGAAATAAATCGGTCAAATTGTCAAAGCAGTGTAAACAAAGCACACACGCATACTCTGTCGCTTACAAATTGTAAGTTACAATGTAGATCAGAGTTTAACTTCAAAGTAAAGGGCTAGATTCCAAACTGCTAAGCAGTGGGCACATCCTCAATATGTATATATATAGACTTTTAATCCTACAAAACTTATCCTTCTCTCCGTTTCTCTCTTTGAAATCTTAAAAATATAACACAAAGTCAAGTTATTGTTCTGACATTCTAATGGGGTCAAAATCACATGCAAGATCCCATTCAAATTTTCATAATCTTGATAATAATATATTTTAAAAGCAAAGTCAACTCAACTTTTTCAAATTCATTCAAGCTGACTGATGCACTTTTCATTTTCCAATTTTTTCTTCTATACTATTACTATACTTACATTACCCACTTAAAAATATATTGCACATTTTCTACTTTAAAAGTTTTCAGTTTTATCTTTCTTTTCATTTCATTTTATATCATCCTACTACTATTAGATTAAATCCATTTTCTATACATTATATTATGCATTCTCTGCAACAAGAAGGAGCATCATCATCATCATCGAGCATTAATCCTTTTTAGACTTTGTATAATAGCTATCTTCTTTTAATGGTATTCTTTGTCGTCATCTTCTTTTTTTCTTAATCGTCTGTCGTAGTCTGGTAGTCTCTTTATTCCTACTAACAGATCTTCTTTTTAAAGTATAACTTAAGGAATACGATTTCACGACGAAGCAAGAGACAACGAACAGTTTAATTCCAAGAGAATCTATAGATTCTAAATGGAAAAAAGCTACTTCAAGTACAATTTTTTCTGACACTGCACACTTTAAAAAGAAAGCAATAAGATAAGCTTTATATATAGAGAAGAACTCCTGACTACGTGCAATTTGATGAGTTTAGGGAAGGATTCAAGTGGATTGTGCTTGCTGCAAAGTGAGGTGCCACTCTTTACATCAACTTGTCCTATCATTCAAGACGCTTTGATGACTCTATGTATTTTCTTGTTCCTTTCATTATACTTTCTCTCTCGTTCTTACTTTTGTTTTACAGTTACAAGATATAACTTATATTTTATGCCTACATGCATTTACACAGAAATTTTATATTTTATACTCTCATCATCTGCTCTAAACATTATAGTGCAATAAATACGATATAAGGTTAGAGTTAAAACAGCGACATAAGCTCAAATGATGAGTTTCCTTCGTTCGTTCTTGTCTTGTCTCGAAATAATTTAATGAAAGTTTACAGATATTGTTAAGGAACACGTCCTCTCCACAAATAATGCTAATATCTGCATCATATCATTCTTGGAGAAAGCCCAAAAAAAAGACTTGCTTTCATTCTCTCCCTTCTACACCACTTTATTCTACTTGAATTTAATTAAATCATCAAAAGTCAAAGAAGTGTCTCTGCCAAAAAGCGAATATGGATGTAATAACAATCAACCAGAAATAACTTTCAAACTTTATCTTTTATACTTTATACCAGATATGATATACTCCTTATATCTAACCAATCTCAACTTTCCTCAACAACGCAATATCAGCAAAAAATGCATTCTTTCTTAGTTCTACCATTCTTAAATGTAGTTGGCCTTGTCTTCTTTAAGTGAAAGCTGCACACTTTCACTTTTTCCCTTATCATATTTTGCCAGCGAAGCAAAGCAACCTGTTGGCCTCGCTTTTATTTCTTGAATCTTTAGGCTCTTGAAGTGACGTCAAAGATGTCAGAACTTAGAAAATCATTTCTTCTTCAACACCTCACATACATTTTATTTAGAAACTTATCGAATTTTCAAGAGCAGAGTAACTGAAAAGTCTAGGAAGCTTTTGTACTATACACAGCTTTTAGATCTGTAGAGCTTATATATGGAGTAAGAATTGAACGTAAGAATAGAGAAGAAATTCTAGTAAGATGACAATATCAAAAATATCTGAAGCGTATGTTGAAGGTGAAATTAAACGGGATTCTTGATAGTAAAATTTGAAATAGAATTACAAGAGCTATATCTTAAATACGTCGTTTGTCTGTGTTTGCATACATAGAAAAACTGTTGATTTTTTTGGAAAGGTCCTTTCGTTTTATTAGTTCGTAATCTGACAAATTAATTGAGCACAGAATGCAGTGATGAGAAGAAGGTGAGAAACAGACTTGAAAAAGAATTCAATTAGTTTGTCTCTTTCTAAAAGAGACAAAGTTCATTTAGCTCCGAGATGAGACGTAAAGCTATCTCTACCTTACGAGCTCAAAAAGCATTGAACCATTATCAGAAATAGTTGTATAAAGTGAGAAACAAGTCATTTTACACAGAAAAATAAAGAGTCCTTTTTCTCTTTTAGCCACAAGAGTAACATACATATATATGTAGTCTAAAAGAAGACAAGTTTTATTTGGCTTTGGCAGCACACATGCATGTGCAACCACTGAACCACAAAACTGAAAGCGTTTCCGACTTTCTCTCAAATGCCACAGACATAGCAAAAGAGAGCAAATTATGAGAGAGAGAGAATTAAAGTAAAGCCTCAAAGTTTATTTCGAATTCTACAATCTAACTAATAAAGAGGAAGAAAAGTGAAAGTATCTATCTATATACCACAAGAGCAGGTATACACCAATTCCTTACTAATTTTATGTCAACTAACCTACCTATTTCAAGAGATCAAAAACTCATTATAATAAGAATAATGAGAATTTCATATTTATATTTGTCAGACAAACTTACCTTTCTAACTTCTTCTTTTTTATCTTCAAGAAGTGTCTTGGTTCTTAAATGAGCAGCTGAGATCAATTTACGTACTTCACTGTCAATCATTTGTGCTGTTTCTTCTGAATATGGTTTGTCCAATACTACATCACCTTGTTGTGGCATTTCAAAGCTGATGTTACCAACTTTTTCATTCATTCCAAATTGTACAATCTATTTATTAATACATTAATATTATTAAATTATAAAACTAATAATTGATGTACATATGTTTCTCGTGTTCATTTTTCTTACTTGAGCGTATGCACTCTGAGTAACTTTTCTCAAATCATCTTGAGCTCCTGTTGTAATTCTACCAAAGAAAATTTCTTCTGAACATCTTCCTCCAAGAGTCATACACATTCGGTCAAAAAGTTGCTCTTTAGTATATAAATATTGCTCTTTTGGTAGATATTGTGCGTAGCCCAATCCTTTTCCACGTGGTATTATAGAAACCTATTTTATCATAAGTATAAGTACGTAAAAAGTAAGTAAACAAGCTTAAAAGTATCTTGTCATCAATTTGTAAAAGGAGAACTATCATGTTGAACAACAAAAGCTTTTATCCCTATTACATATACTTACTACTACACAACAATGTGTACATGAACTGAAATTCATTTCAACGTGTACAAATAAAAAATAAATCACTCACTTTTAAAAGAGGATCGGCATACTCTAAAAACCAGCCAGCAACTGCGTGACCTGCTTCATGATAAGCTACAGTCTTTTTTTCTTCAGGTTGTAAAACATTTGTCTTTTTCTCCATACCAGCTACAACTCTTTCAATAGCTTGTTCAAAATGTTTTAAAATAATTGACGGATTTAGGTCTCTAGCAGCTATTAAAGCAGCTTCATTACAGACATTCGCAATATCAGCTCCTTTGATAAAAAACGAGTAATATGAAAATAAATGTCTCATTTTAAAAATAATATAAGTATAGTTACCTGTAAAACCTGGAGTTAATGCAGCCATTTTGCGTGCCAAGTTATTCTTATCTATTTCAGTTTTAAGTGCTGCTAAATGAACTTTAAAAATACTTGCACGACCTGTTAAATTGGTTTAAAAATAAAGCATATATAATTAGAATTAACAATTCTATCTAATAAAGAAATAACATACAAAAAATACTAACCTTTTATATCCGGAGCAGGAACAAATATTTGTCTGTCAAATCTACCTGGTCTAAGTAATGCATGATCTAAAATATCAATTCTATTTGTTGCTGCTAATACAACAACATTAGTCGTAGTATTGAAACCATCCATTTCAACGAGTAATTGATTTAATGTATTTTCTTGTTCTGAGTGTCCACCAAAACTTCTACCACCTCTCTTTCTTCCAACAGCATCAATTTCATCAATAAATAGTATACAAGGTGCATGTTTTCGAGCCATTGTAAACATGTCACGAACCCTTAGTGGTGATACAATAATATTAAATATATCATTTTGTTCATTTAATTACATAATAATTAATATGCTAACCTTGATGGACCAACACCTACAAACATTTCTAAAAATTCTGAGCCTGATACTGTAATGAAAGGCACATTAGCCTCACCGGCAGTAGCTTTTGCTAATAGTGTTTTGCCGGTACCAGGAGGACCTACAGAAAATTATGATTTTAAAAATAGCAAAAAAAAAAAAGATTAAAAGTAAATTATTTCCAAAATTAATACAGACCAGTTAAAATTGCTCCTTTTGGAATCTTAGCACCTAGTTCAATATATTGATTTGGATTTTTAAGAAAGTTTACAAATTCCATAATTTCAACTTTGGCCTCTTCGCATCCAGCTACATCTCTATAATAAAAACAAGTGTATGATAATTTCAATAAAAATTTGTGCTTTGATGATAAAAGGACATTTTAACAAATAAATTCTTACTTGAAACGAATACCAATATCACCAGAATTTATGAGTTTTGCTGTTGACTCCATTACACTACCAAATAAACCACCACCTCTTTTTCCACCTCTTCCTCCCATCATTTCAGCAGATCGACGCATCATATAAACTAAAAATCCAATAATTAGTATTGTTGGAAGAACTCCTGTGAAACTAGCAGGTTCAAGTTCAGTCTTATACACGACAGGAACGAAATTTGTAGCTTCAATGTTCATTTCCATTTGTGAATTTTCTAAATTTCGTTCAAATGAGTCGACACTTCCAATATTAAACCATAGGACACTAGAACCATCAACTTGACTTCCAGCATTTAAACGAATTCGTACCCATTTCTTATTTACTACTTCTAATTTCTCAACAGCTCCACGAGCAAGATAGCTATAATAATAATTGAATCACAAAAATGGTAATAAATAATCTTTCTCTAACTCTAACTAAACCTCATAAATACCACTTACTTGTTAACAAAATCTTTCCATGTGATTTCTTTATAACTCATTTCATAATAAGCAAAAACTCCAAGTAGGCCAATTGTTCCAACTACAGCTAGAAACATCATCTTATCTCCTCCACCTTCACCAATTCCTTTCCCTCCTCCTGATGAACCTCCTCCTCCTCCAGTTCTTGGGCCAGCACCACCAAAAAATGATGACCATGGATCGCCTGCAGGTGGTGATGACCGTGATGGACTAGATTTAGATGATGATGAACCTGAAGAACCAGAAGATGATGACTCTGTCTTCTGGTCACCAATTGTTGTATCTTTCTTCTTCGAAGATCCATTTTCAGCTGCTTTACTTTCACCTTCTGCTAATTTACTTCCAATTTTGCTACTACTACTACTACTGCCTTCCTTTGGTTTGAAATACTTTTCAAAACCTTTTGGTGGTTTGTCACTAAGATAGATTCTACATTCTGATAGAAACTTGTGAAAGGCTGGAAATCTATTTTGTACCTAAAAGAATAGAATTTACAACTTTAGTTTTTTTTGAACGTGTAACTTTTACTTTGATAAAAATTGAATGTTGAATGACGAACCTTATTTGCATTGAAATTTCCACTTACAATTCCACTTCTAAAGAGTCGATCTGCTAGTTTAACAGAAGACAATAATCGATGTGCCATTATTGTTGATTAATTTTGTACTTAATTTTGTTTAAAAAAACTACAACTCTGAATTCCGGTCACAAATTAGAAATGTTGTAAATACACAATAAATATAACTCAACTAAATAATTTTGACTGAGACAAATATTTTTGTTTGATTTTGAAGTATGTCGTTTTCTTCATTCATCTGAATATGATTTGATATCATTCACTACTGAATCATGTTTTATTTGATGTGAAATTATGAAATTACTCAGCAAAACTAAAATTGACTTTTTTCATCCGCAAAAGACTGAATTTAATTTTCGCTGTGCTGTAAGACAGCACATGATTTCAATCAGCTGGTCATGCGTGTATTTTTGTAGCAGGTTGTAAGAAGAACATAACACAAACACACAACTTGAAAAATTATATATCATATATAAATTGCATATTGCAGGTGGTGGCTTTTCTTATTAACATTTTTAATAAATTGTTTAAGGTTTTGAACATTGCCAGTGAAAAACTGTTATATAATTGACAAGATACATTATAATTATAACTGGAAGTTGGAAGTGCATTCAAATGTAAGTTTTAAATATGCTGCTGTCACAGTCACAGCAGTGCTGTGAACACAACAACAATTTGCAATTATCGTATCGATTTGTTTGTGTCCTAGTTGTAGACATATGACAGTTGACATTCTTTGACATCGTTCAATAAATAGCACTTGTAATTTATTTATGGAGCAAACCAGACCAATTGAACACGAAAAAAAAGTNACAATTTGCAATTATCGTATCGATTTGTTTGTGTCCTAGTTGTAGACATATGACAGTTGACATTCTTTGACATCGTTCAATAAATAGCACTTGTAATTTATTTATAACAATTTTCTTTTATTTCATACTGTGCAGACACAGAACACAGAAGGAGACTCGACTTCCACAATTCGTCACAATGTCATCCAAAATGTTAAAGAAAGTTTTTGGGTCTGAAGATGATGCATTAAAAGTTGAACCAAATTCTGAAGATGAAGAACCTGTTTTTGCAACTGGTCCAAAAAGAAATATAAATCCATACGCCTTGGTATTTAAGAAAGATTTTATATATATATTATTTTTGAATTCCAACGTTTCTAATTAATCAATGATATTTTTATATTAGCTAAATGAATTATCAGAGTCTGAAGCAAGAGATGAAGAAGATGATGGACAAGCAGATGGTGATGATGAACAAAAAACTGGAGACTCATCAAAATTGGATGATGATACAAGTCAAAGTACATGTTTAAAAAAGAAAAAGAGACGTAAGAAACCTGGAAAAGGTAAAAAGAAAGGAGCGTCTTCTGCTGATACTGAAGGAGCTACGGTTAGTTTTTTTTTAAAAAAAAACTCTCGTAATTTAACGAGGATAAAAATAAAATTATAAAATTTTCTTTTTTTTTTGTTATGTTTAGGAGGATGAAGATCTATTTCGTCAAAAGCAAAAAGCAAACAGAAATATTAAATTGGCAGCTGCTAAAGAAAAAGAACCAGCAATTACAGCTCAATATGAAGAACTTTTTAAAATTGACAGTAGACTTTTGAATCCAGAGTTTGAGCTAAAAAGAATTTTTGGAGCAAAAGTTGTCAATTCAGAAAGAGGGTAATAAATAATAACTATTAAATCATATTTATTTTCTTTAATAGAATGCTATATAATGTCTCTTTTTTATTATCAGGAAACAGGGTCAAAGACGAGTATATAGACATAGTAAACTTATAGCACCAAAAGATAGTTGGCCAAATGTTGTCGGTTCTGGAATTTCTATGTCATTCATTGATGGTTCTGATGGATTCTTATATTTCAAATTTGAGCACAATAATCATTATCAAGAAGTTCAGAAATTATTTATGAAAGCTGTTGAATCATTAAATCCTGACAATATTGTGAATATTATGAAACTTCATCCTTATCACATTGATAGCCATATTCAATTATCAGATATGGCCAAGGCTGCAGAAGATAATGCAGTTGCAGCAGAACTAGTTGAAGGAGCAATACATTGTCTTGAATCTGCCTTTCATGCTCGTTTTATTATCTCTTCACCATTGTGTCGTTTAAGATATAAATACCAAGAAAATAGGTAAACAACAATCATGATTTTCATGATCTAATTCATTTATATTTATTTTAATTGATTTCTTTCATTTTTTTGCAGACCATTTTTTATCTTACTCTTTAAACATTTAATTTTTGTTGGTCAAAGAGCTTGTCATCGTACAGCTTTAGAATTATGCAAAAGACTTTTATGTCTTGATCCTGACACCGATCCATTATGTGTATCATTAATGTTGGATTTTTATGCACTAAAAAGTGGAGAATATCAATGGCTCATTGATTTTTATAACACATGGGATAGATCAAGAAATTTTTCACAACTTCCTAATTATGCCTATTCTGTAGCCTTAGCTTATCATTTGATGTCAGTCCAACCAACACAATCTAATAATAAAAAAGATCAACAACAAAGTAAAGAAAAAGAAAATCCTCCTCATCATCATTGTTCTCCATCTTCACAATTATCATCTGAAGAAGCTGCAAGTAATAGTGACTTAATGATACAATATGCACTTTTAATGTTTCCATCTGTATTATTACCATTATTGGAAAAATGTGGAGTTCAATGTGATGCAAGAGTTAGAAGTCATTACTATTTTAATACTACAGCACAAACAAGTCAAACAAGATCATTAAGATTACTTTGTGAAATGTATGTTTGGAGATCACATCATGTTTGGCGTGAGCCATCAATTTTAAGTTGGTTGGAAAGAAATGTTAATATTGTATTGGATAAAGTAGATTCCAATGATCCACTTGTTAAAGATTATGATGCCAAAAGACGAAGAAGATATCATGGTATATAAATATTTTTAATACAAAAAGGGGTTAGATAGTAAGGTAGTATCATATAACCTCTTGTGCGCAATTTAGCTAGTTAAGAATAAAGAAATCTGTTCCTGACTGACAGGAACTAGCTGTCACGAGCTCATATTCTTCATAGTTTTAATTAATTTATCAGAAAATGGCTGGCGATAATAATCAACCAACTGCAATAAAAAGGTAATTTAGAAATCGTTTTATACTTTTTCTATTTTATATAGTCCGTTGTACTAATTTCTGTTTATTTTTCAACAAGGCTCAACTTCAAGTTCTAATGCTGGCACAATGATGATGATTTGAAAAATAGAGATCCACAACAAAAAAGAAATAATGAAAATGTTTGGTGTTGACACACCAGAAAGAGTTAAAGCTGTATGAATTTTATCATTATTCATTGTATCATTTTTAGAGCTCCAGCTCTTTTCACAGGAAAATCTGTACTAATAGTTGTTGAGATTATTTTTGATTGATTAAATGAGTGATTTAAATGTTTTTATTACTGCATATTTTCTTTCTATCAATAATTAACCCGTATTTTATTCATACAGGAACACCACAAAATATTTTGAGGCATGTTATTCTTACTGATAATAAAGAACTTACAGTCAATCTTCCACCAGAGTTGAGTAAAGAACCAATTATGAATTATGATCCATTGCCACCACTTGACTCTGTAGATATCTATAATTGGAAAGCACAAAATTCTAGAAGTGCAAGTGGAAGCACTTCTGCTAGACACAATGGTTTATTTTCAATGTTGTTTCGTTCGTTGATATACGATCTTAATGCCCCAGAAGCTTTACAAAATGATCCAAATAATCCAGTTCCCGGAGAAGAACTGTAAGTTTTAATATACTTCAGTATACACATATTAGTAATAATTGTGATTCCACTAATAGAATTATTTATTTTACATTAATAAAGACAAGATCAAGGAGCTGCTGTAGCAGTTGGAGCTGGTTTACAACAAAGTGTAAATGCATTGTTAGATGCTATGAGAGATCTACTGACTAATGCTAATCCTCGAGGTGAAGCTGATGCTGCTGATGGAGAAAGTGAAGCCGAAGATACATAAATAATTAAATAAATAATGTCGTCCAGTGCATTACTTACATTCTAATGCATTCATTAATATTCTGTTGTGAAAAAAAAGTATTGTATCATTTTATGTATATAAATATGTGCTTGTACAATGTACATACAGCAAATTAAATATCATCAAAATTAAACAGTAGTAAAGTAATAATTCAATTTTCCAAATGTACATATAATGTATGCATAAAGTAATAATTTTATGTGACAAGGAACTACTATGATATATATATATATATGGATTATGAATAATATAATAATAATTGATAGATGAAATAAATATATATAATAATAGTAAATTAGCCACTATTGTTGCAACTATAAAATTTCATTAGTAGTATTTTTATACATTTATTTGTTTTTTGATTACACAAAAGCTTCTATATGTTCCAAAAAAGATAATTCTTGAATAATATTATGATTTAGCTGTTCTACCATATCATCAGTTTTTAAAATATTTGGATCTGCACTTGAAATTATTCTTATTGTATTATCATAGCTAACCATACAAAATCCGATACCAACATTTCCAACTCCTAAACTTGCATTAAAATTTATACTTGTCACTTTGTTCGATCCTATTCCATCTCCAAGAAAATCTAAACAAAAAAAAATAAATATTATTATTCCAGATAATAATTCTAATATGATTAGATTAATCAAATTAACTTACAAATTTTTTTCTCTGGTCCAGGAAAATTACTTGTCAAAATTGTTGAAAAGACATTATGTGATACTAAATCCATCATACAAGTAAACCAAGCACCAACAAGTGGTATCATTGCAAAATTTAAGTATGGCACTGTCGATTTCTTTAATTTTGTTAATGTTGCTTCAACTTTTTTCAATCTTTTTATTGGATTAGACATACCAACAGGTAGTTCCACAAATGAAAAAATGCTTCATGTAATGTAACAATTAAAAGAGATTATATTAACATTATTTTAGCTTTCGAAAATTTGACACAAATATATGGAGCTTACAAATGATTCCTTAACTTTTCTGTTGGATGATTAGGCATTACAACAGCTACTGCACTATGCATCAATTTAGGTACCTTTGAGCCAGTTTGTATCATTGTACTTCTAATTCCACCAGAAATTGCAGCAAGTAAAACACTTGTAAAACTCACTTTATGTAAATTCTTAATACTTTTGATATACAGTAATGAAAGTTTTGTAGAGAATGCTAAATTCATTGGTCGAATTAATTTTTCTGATGAATTCATTAAATGCCAAGCATTTACATCATTACTTTTCACTAACATTTCCATTAATTGATATGGACCTTTGAGCCAAAATGTGAGTCCATGAAATATTTTAACTATTGAATTTCTTTTAATATACACAGGTTTAGCAATATGTTCCATACTAATATTATCAACTTCTTTCATTAATAGTCGTAAAATTGAATAACCATCACATAAACCATGATGAACTCTAAATATAATTACAGATTTATTTGGAATTGAATCACCATTTTCCATATAATTTGCAATATATAAAAATTCCCATGGACTTCGTTTTGGTGGAAAAGATTTCCATGTTTGCTCTTTGATAATTTGAACAAGCTCAACTTCTCTTGTTGTTTTCTCACTATGTATTCCTGGATAATAATATCTAATATGATCTTTAATATCAAAAAAATCTTCCCATTTCCAAAATAGAAAACCTAGCCATTTACAATAAAACTGTTGTAACTCTGGATAAACAAATTGTTCATTACTAGGATCTTTTTGTTGCACAACATTTTTATAAAATCTATCTCGACACTGTATAAAGTTGATATTGCCTTCTAGCACAAGCCAAACGCATAAATTCCAACATGGATTCTCTGCTGTTGGGTCGTCAATTGCTAATACAGCAGATCTAGTAGGGATTAATTTGTGTAGATCTTTGCGAAAGATCTTTCTTAGGTTTGTTGCAATAAATCGAAATAAATACACAGGAAGAACTAAAATAAATGTTATTGGAAATAAAATTATAAATAGGATTGTAAACGTCAAAATATATATTTGATTAGCTATAGAACCCAAATCAAAATTTCCCATGATTGATTGATTTTTATATAAAAGAAGATGATGATGTACTCTCTGCCGTCACTTTTATGTCAATAACTAAATGCCATGTCAGAATGTCAGTATAATATATTAGTGAACTTAGATATTTCTAAAAGACTGTCTCATCTTCATTAACGTATGTACATACATATGTTCACGTGTAATAACCAGTTTGACAGTTGTTGGCTTCAAACAAAAGAGATTCAATTGTGGTTAAAAGTATTTTAACCCAATTTATACTAAATATATGAAGATTCATTTTAGTTCCCATGTCTTGTTTGAAAGCTCATTAATATCATTAAGAAGTTTTACAAACTAATGTAAAAAATTAATGAGATCATTAATCGGTTAGAATACAGAGATTCGTTTTATTACAGTCAAGATGAATATGTTTACAAAAAATATGAATAAAAATTGGCCTAATTAATTTTATATCACTACAATTTATACATTTCCAAGTTCCCTGAGAATATCAAGTTCCTTTAAAATAAAACTGTTCAACTCTTTCACTTCCTCATCACTTGATAAGATACTTGGATCTGCTACAGAGAGTAATCTTATATGATCAGTATGAGAAATTAATGTGAAACCTAAACCAGCATTTCCTTCTCCTAAACCAGCAGCAAACATCATATCCAAGACTTTATTTCCCTTAAAATTGGGAACAACAGGTGTGCCAGGAAAATTACTAATGAGACATGTTGACATCCTATTTTTAACAAATGGTCTCATCATATTTCTTGTCATTCCACCAAACCATGGAACTGTAACAAAACTCATTGCTGGTGCTGTTGATCTTTTTAACTTGTATAAATTTTTATCAATTTTTATTAATCTCTTTATAGGATCATTTAAATCTGTTGGTAATCCTAGAAATGAGAATATAAAATGATTTCTTAATTTTGGTGGATGGTTTGGGATTGGATGTGCTATTGCTGTATTCATTGATGCCACTTGTAATCCTTTTTTCAACATCATTGCTCTTACGCCACTTGCAATTGCACTTGTAACAACTGCAGTAAAAGAAACTGAGTGTAAATTTTTAATTTCTTTAATATAGTCTAATTTAATTTGTCCAGTTAATGCTGCATTCATAGGTCGTTGTAATGATGGTATTTTCTCATTATGCCAAGCATTGATATCGATTGCTGTTGTTAATAATTTAACAAATTCATATGGTCCTTTAGCCCAAAATATAACTTTGAGAAACAGATTTTCAATGAAGCTTCTTTTGATAAAATTTGGTTTTCCTAATGCATCTTTCAAACTGATTTTGCAGATATCTTCCATTAAAAGCTTCAAAATATAGTACCCATCACCTAATCCATGGCTTTAATGACAAAAAAAACAAATATCAATTACATAAGTAAATATACAATAATAATTCATTAAGTAAATGAATTAACATACTGTATGCGAAAAATAAAAATTGATTTCTGGGTTTCAGAATTGTCATTATAATTTGGTATTTGTAAAAATTCCCAAGGACTTTGTGTTTTGCTCCAAGGCTTCCATGTTAATTCTTTAATTATTTGAAGAAGTTTGTCATCATCTATTATATCAGTTTGATGAATACCATCATAATATCTAATATGATTTTTAATATCAAAATTTTTATCCCATTTCCAAAATTGAAATCCACACCAAGTTTCATAATATTGTTGATATTCTGGATACAATAATTTTCCATCGTTTCCATCTTTTGCTTCAACATGTTCTTCATAAAATTCTTTACGGAATCTATTGAGATCTAAAATCCCTTCATGTGTAAGCCAAACGACAAGATTCTATGTCAAAATCAAACAACTATTTTTTAGATATCTCAGACTGAGAGATTGCAACCTTAGAATAATTGAAAATAATAATTTGACATACCCAACATGGCTTTGAATCATAATCATCACAAGATAAAACGGAACTACGAACATGAACTGGCTTATGTAAATCAGGACGAAAGACTTTACACAAATGGGACAAAATATATCGAAAAAGGTACACTGGTGTCAACAAAATTAAAATAGGTGGAACTAGTGCAAAATACAATACAGTAAATGTAGCAATTTTAATATTTTGTTTTATTTTTTGTAATGTAGTTTTGGAAGACATTTTCACTGCAGCAGCCACGTTCTTTTTCATACTAAATTATGACAGTCACTGTCGTCTGTGACTTAGCAATAATAACAATTAAGACCCAACGGTCCCTGTAGTAAATTTTACTCGGTATACTGACGACACAACTGATTATTATGAACTATAGCTAAAATCTTGGCAATTATTGTAATCTTTTCTGTGATATTTTTGCATTGTCTGCATATGAAAGGAAGGAAGGAACTGAAGATACGATAAAATAGCAAAAGTATAAGTAGTAATTTACTTTTTACTATCATTTTTGACACGCTGCTTTTTGCCACTTTCTTTGGTCTGATGATTTCTCTCATGTGCACAACAATTACTTACAACAAAGAGTTAAAGAACCTTGTGTGATTTATGCTAAAATAATTTGTTTCACGACTATAAACTCAGGTTACGGAACAAAGGGCAAAACAGATGCATTCTGTCCGAATCATATTGCCAATTGTTGCATCTGAATTTCACTAAGTAAGTCATTAAAAATATCAGATTTTGAATATTATCTTTTGGACTGATTACTGATCAAAAAAAATCAAAATCTAATTCTAAGAAATCTAATTCTTTTCAGTTAATTATTTAGTAAGTTACTAATCAATTTTCAGCGTAGAGATTGTGTACTGCATTTCTTAATTTTTCTTTTATTTCATTACAGAATAGTGGAGAAAATGAACGATAATAATAATAATAATGTTAACTATTAATCATTCTGAAATTCAAGAAGAAGTCACCGACTACGAAGTGTGTAAAAGTACGTAAGAAGAAGCTTGAAATCTTGGTCACCATCAGATTTCCAACTTTTAAAGGAAATTCCTTTCACTCAAAAATTTTGGAGTAGTGTCGATATTTCTAACTACTAAATAACCTAATAAAAATGAGATACTGATGAAGTAATGTATTGAAATATCCCAATGCATTGGTTTGGCCTAGCAGATGAAAAAAGAATTGTTGAAGGAAATTCATAGAGAATATTATTTGAAAAAATACATCCAGAAAAGCTACACTTCCGTCTTAAAAGCGAAAATAAAATAAAGGAACAACAACTGAATGAAGATTTTTTTAAATTGGGTCAAGTATCAGAAGTTATAGTTAGTATATCTAAGAAATTACAATCTTTCAATCAATGTTTTGTTTTATTAATGGAAGCGTTTATACACTTTTATAAGACAAGCCAATGAAACTTTAGCCTTATACATTTTCATCTTAAATTAATTAATTAAGACTCGCGTTAGTACTTCTGTAGTAGAATTCCATTGTAAGTATATAAAGATTTAATTTCTCTATGTTGTTATAATAAATATGGTATTATAAAAGTTAACATGTCCTTTAGCACTACATTGTTTTTAACCTTCCTATTGGCAGTGTACTGAAGTGTATACTTAGTAATTAAATTAATTTGGACAAAAGAGTAAGTTGCAGTTAGGTCAAATTGAACAAAAGCATTTTTTATACCAAAACTTCAATGACAAAACTTCATGCAAAATGCATCCATCTTCTTCTTCTCATTATTATAGTAATATGTCATAAAGTAAGAACGAAACGTAAAGCTTATTTAAAAAATATGAAATATGCAAAAAAAAACAAAGTTTTTTAAGGACACACAACACGCGTAGATTTACAATTGAGCTAAAAAGTTCGGCGACTTAAATAATTTGCGTGATACATCTTTTACTTTTTCACTCACAGCAGATTTAGAGAGATGACAAGCGTACGTACATGTATTAGTAGATGACTTATTCTTTTGTTAGAGTAGTATGTACTCATTGTTTAAAACCAACATTTTATAATTGAAAAGTCATTTATTCAAAACTTAAAGACATTGCCCCTAGCTTAAGAGAGAAGAAACTTAAGAAAAACCTTCCTGTGATTAAGTAATTTAAGGCGTATAGAAGGATGCTCAATATAAAGTATATATATAGTTTTCTTATAAGTTTGAAAAAAATAGTAAGAGATTCACATGAAATAATAATGTGGTTTGAAAAAAACTTTTTAACCGTGACATGGATTTTTATGTATATATTATATGATTATTGTAACCCAGTTTGTAAAATGTAGTAATGAGTAGTTTCAACAATACCTCGTGTAATCTTTTACCAGTAGTATATATGATATACGTATCTATGATGTACTCTGTACCTAATGTGTGAAAATAGATTACATTTTGTTTTTAAAAGTCGTGTAAGATCTTGTTTACCAAAGAAATCTATAATGCTATACACAGTTAGTAGTCTAACCTTGAATACAAATTATTTATTGAGACGGTGTTGTTTTGTTTGCCGAAAATAAGTGACGATGATGACAAAAGAAAAGTAGAGGCTATTGAAAAATATGCAGAGTGCGATGTTTACTTCTTCTCACAAGAGAAGTGGAGATTGAAAGAGAAATGTTATAATGACTAGTTACACACATAGTATACATTTATTATATCATATGCTACACCATAAAAGACACACTGTCACACCTTCCTTTAAAGTTCTTTAAAACCATATTTAAAGTTTTATTTAAACAATGCAAAAAAGTTACTGCGTAGTTAGAGAGTTTGGACTCTAAAACTTTATAGATACAATTATGTATGTAGGTGTCAAATATCAAATGAAATAACCATATTACTCTAGCGCGTGACGACAATTCATCATCACAATGTGCAATATATTATTGCATGTAACACATGTTAAGATATATGGATTAGTCGTTTCATATGAAGTAAATATTACAAAAAGACTCATAGAACTTACAAGTCATTTAATATACTTTATATGCATAATAAGTTGTAAACGAGGAAGTCCAAATGAGTTTCAATTTCCAATGTCGTAAGAGCCAAGAGCATTAAGAGAGTCGTCATATATTGACTAAATTATTTACTTACACCATGTTTACATAACGTACTAAATAAACGCTTAAGCATTCAAGGGAATTTTGTCATGCGATTGAAGCAACAAATGATGATTGAGTAAAGTTTTAATGTGGTTAAAATACTGTTGAGATTATCCTTAGTGGAATTCACTTCATACAAACGACGTCAGTACGTTTGATAAGATGGTATTTTAATGAATATAAGAAGGAAACTTCGTATAAATATAAAGGGTCAAAGTCTACAAAATAATTCTATAACGGAAGGAAGGACGTCAAGTTTACTAACTAAATGCTAATTAAGTAGTACATTTATTTATCAATTACCTATCAACTTTAGAGAATTGTTTGAAGAAAAAGTGTAAACGAAGTTTTTCATTGACATATGCAAGCTATTTTGTCCTAGGCACAATATAACATTGGCCTTTATTAAAAAATGTAGGGTAATTGGTAAGTGACGAGTAGCTTCTAGTTAGTTCGGCACGTGCAATTAAATATTTGTCTAGAGGACCACAAGCATAAAACGACGTCACTGAATAGCCTTTGCCGTTATACTTGAAAACTAGGCTTATTAGAAGCAGTACCAGAGTCTGGTAACCAGACACTAACAACTTTTTATGTCCTCAAGTAGCATCTTTGGTAATGACGTCAAAAACCTTCTTGTAGCAGAACTTTCTTTTATTGTTTAGTAGTATGATTCTTAGTTTAGTCTATAGGGTTATTGTCTTGCATAATCTTTAAGCTTGGTCTATGAAATGATTATTTTGCCTTCAAGCATACTGGTTTGTATCTGAATCTGGATAT
>VCNE01008319.1:0-21959 GCA_009869805.1 Oncopodura yosiiana
CTCCGGAAATTTTCGGATCTGGAGCCGGAGCTGGATCCGATTCCGGATCTGGAACCGAGGATCCGGACCCGGATCTTTGCGAGCTCTAGTGTGTACATAGAAATTATTTTAAACTACAAGTTGGTGAAGAGTGAGGTCAGGAAGTTTTGACTATGATGATAACTGCATTTTGTTGCATTTTTCTCTTATGCGTATAATACTATATTTATGTATACTCTACTATCTATCTAATACTCACATTTACTTATTTCCTGTGAAGCTCTTAAAAAGAAACCAAACTGGTATTAATTTATGGTCGGTAATGTTGATAAGCATGACAGACTACATGAAAATCAAAGTCATGAGAGTCGTCTTGAATCATAAACTCTAAACTCTCAATCGAGTTAATCAAACCTACAATTTTAGCCGTAAACTCTAAACTTCAAATTTTACAATATTCTTTGCACAACTGGCAAAATTATTGCCTTGTGAATTTCACAATGTGAAATTTGTGAATGTAATTTTTTGAAGTTTTTACTACAGCATAAACTTGATTTTTTAACTTAAAAAATCCAATTCAACCTGTGTATTTATGTTACGTAAACTTGTACTTCTTTTTTCCTTCCTCTGGGCTCTCTCTACATTTGTTATTTACAATTCCTATCACGATCAAGTTAGCTAAACAAGATCAAATTCACTTCGTTAAGAATCTACAAAGATTTGTACTATAACATTAAAGTCAAGTAAACAAGAACAAGCTTGATCCAGTAAGTATTTAAAGATATTTTTTCAATGGTAAAACCTATAGTAGAGAGTTAAACCACAGAGTAGACAAGAGTAAAAATTACGTAAATGTGTCAGCACAATTTGACAAATTGTTATGTATGCTCTGCTCGAAATAAAATATATAGAGGTTGTCGTGACTCTACTTAATTTTGTGAACCGCTTACAGTTTAACTGTTTACAATTTTTTCATGAATGTCGACCGCCGACCTTCGTTGTGAAAAAGAGTACAGTGCGAAGAGAAGAGAGAATATTAAACAACTTAGAAAGTGTATATAGATATACTTATACTACTAACAAGCAATTGTTGAGAAAATTTTAACAGGATGGAATAGAATTTTAATTCAATTATGTAATTACTCATTAGAATCATTAGCTCTCATTTGCTATTCTTAAGTCAATTGTAGCGGACAAAAGAAAAGGAACTTGTTACTGATAAAATTGAGCGGAAGACAACTAGTTGAGCAACATGGCCTTAGAAATCAATCACAAAAAAAATATATTAACGTGAAGAATACCGATGTATTTTTTCTAAAAGTCATTTATAACTAGCTTGACAGTGTCAAGTTTCTTTACTAATGAAAGACGTTTTATACTCTCTTATTTGAGCTGTTCAAGTGTCACAAAAATTCATTTGTAACTTTATTACTTATTTACTTTTAAACGGAAGCTCAATCCTCTCCTATATTTTTGGTAAAATGAAGACAAACACTCTTTTCTTGTCAGCGGGATGTCTTTTTATTACTAACAATCTTGTAACTAAATACATATTTTGTTCAAGCTTCGCTTCATATACTGTTGAATTTTTTTTCCTCTGACAACTTCTAACAATTGGAACGTAAATAACATACTTCAACAGCATCATTACTCAACCAGGTAATTGATGTAGCATGCATAATTTCATAACGTAATATTCAATTTTTGTTCCGAGTGGACTGTACATACTCTAGCATTTCATTGTTATCATTAACAGTTTCCCTACTGTTCGTGAATTCAATTTTTTTTCTTTTGCATAAGTAATACGAGACTAATTGAGTACACAGCAAATAAAAATTTGTAGATCATGTTTTTTTTCTCAAGATGAGCCAAATTATTCACATCTCAATGTCAGCCATGCATGATTTTAAACTATCTATCATATCTTCTCTAATATTATGTCAAATTAACACAATATATTTTCTAAAATAAAAGACTTGGAAGATTTCTTTTATACTGTTCATTTAAATCATTCTAGTCAGACTTCTGACACGTAATATGTATGAGTTCTCTATGCAAAACTCTATTGTATTATCTCAAGCATCTCACAACACAACATACATAATGAAAGTCAAAGAAATAATGCTGTTATCAAAGCACATACACGAAAATTGACACATGGTCGAACAAAAGTTTATATCCGTTAGCTCAAGAATGACATCATGCTTTTTATGTGTGATTCTCAAAAGAAAAGGAAAATAAGATGTTACGTTTTCTTTTTACTTGAAACGTTGAGTAACATCATAGAAGCTTATTGCTAACAGAACAATAGCATTGACACTTGCATAAATGAAAGGTGACGTTTAATTTCCTAACACTGTTGTCCCTGCCAATCTCATAATCTGAATCTAATATGTACAAGCACACAAAAAACAAATCTTAGATGAACTGAATGAGTTTCTTTAGATTCTATACTTATATCGTACAAGATTATTGCAAGCAAATTTAATTCTGATTTCTAAGCAAAACGTCTAGCAGTGTACTACATTCTTTATTGAAGCAAGATCTTATAAGCTAATCCTAGTCATTCTTTTGCTGAGTTGGGGTAAATGATTGATTGATCAATAATGATTAGGTGAAATACTGTGTACATTTCCACAGAATATTGAAATGGTAGTGAAGAGCTAATGCATCAAAGTCATAGAAAAGAGCTGCGAAGGAGACAAAAAAAAGATGAAAGAGTTTTTTCCTATATAAAAAGATCCAACAAGAAGTAAGTTCAATGTGACATTTTAAACCAAGTACAGAAGAATTGGTCATCTATTATATGAGTTCTAATTAAGACTCCGGAAAAGAAAAAAAGTTCATCATATATTTTTCTCGGAAAGCACATAAGACACAAGAGTCATGAAAATACTAATAGTGATGACGGTTCATTATATATTTTCCTTTTTTACGTTCAGCATGAACTGATGAATATGCTACTATTAGTATTACTTCAATTTGTATGCCTACAGCTCGAGCAAAATTAACTAAATGAATTTCATCGCCATTATTTGATAATTATTTCAAGTGGTTTGTACCTTCTATAGACTATAGCTGCAATAGGATTAGGACAAGATTATAGTTTCCAGAAGAAAAAGATAATCAAAAGTTGAAACAAAAGACTCGTGATGAATGTTGTAGTGTAAGATTCTTAACGATGCCTAAAGTGTTATTGCAAAATTCCTTTGCCACCAGTTTCTCTAGTGTTTGTTCTCGTCATTTATGGCAAATAGTATACAATACAAGTACATACATATCATACGGTGCTAGTTCATGTCTTCATCTTTTGAAAAGATGCAATTATTTCCTTTGAGAACAATGCTTCCAATCATCATCATCTACTTTGTACATTGTCTTTTTTTTCCTTGCCCTTAAATTACCTCAATTACTCACACTTTTTTAAGAACTTTACACAACCCATTTCGTTTTATGTTGAATTTTTGACTATTTTGTCATCATCATCGTCGGTTTGCGTGCCATTCTAATAATGAAAAGGTTTGTCACAAGTTGAAAATAAAGATTTAAAGCTTAAGGTTAAAAGTTGAGCTCAAGGATTTCCTAAGCTCACCCTGTGAATTTGATTTTGAGAACTAGGAAATATTTATTACCTGCTGTTTTTATCTCCAATGTTGTATAGTAGAAATGAAAGCAGCTACAGAGTTACAATGGCTATAAATTAGAGTGATTGATTTTTGCCCATTGGAAGTTTTGTAGGTTAGATTGGATTTAGCGTGTGCGTGTGTTGTGTGTAATTACAGAAAGCAGGAGCTATATAGTAGAGAAAGGAGAATCTAGTGACTTGACTTTTGCTTTTTTCTCTCCTGTTCTCTCTGACACAATCTGCTTTCTAGTACTTCTGTATATATATATATATATAAAAGTATCTTGCAATAAATTCAATCGTACTGACACAGGACTAGACCACCAAATGCTATTTCTCTTATTTCTCCATGTACTATGTGTTTTATAAGTTTGCAGGAGAGTTAGCATTAGGAGTAAAATGTTTTTTCTTCTTGGTTTTTTATCATCGACAGACTGCTGCCGCTGTCATGACACTATAGAGCCCACAGTAGAGGATATTTGAATTCACATTCAGAATTTTCGATTTTCAATGTTGTGACTTGACTTTCTGACTTGACTTTGTCGCCAGTTGTGTGCTCCTTATCTCCTTCCTGTGCAAAAAAAAAACAGATTTATGCCATTACGTATTAGAGAAACATTCATCTATTGCATTCGGTATGTGTTTTGCAGAATATAGCGGACGTGAGGATAGCTTTTCTAACTTTGAATGTTCCGGAGAAGAAGGAAAAAAAAGAAAGGGAAATAGAGAAGAGTCTTTAGTTGTTGGGAAAAGTGTTCAAACTTTTTTCACTATGACCAAAAAAAGAAAGATATATGTATATATATCTTCAACAACCATGTGTCTTTTCTCTGTTTCACTTTGCTCCTTGTGTCAGTGTCTCCTGTAGTTTGTGAATTTTGAATTCAACCATATAGCAAGCAACTAACTAAAGCAGTTGTCAACTGACTGAATCTCCTTGGGCTTTCTACTTTAAAGAAAAAACCTCATAACTCAAAGATTGTCTTGAAGAAAAAAATTTTTTAGCACATACAAATTCTATATGTCAAATTGAAAGTACAAGGAAACCACATATGTAGTAGATACATAATATATGTATGTATATTGAACATACTATTAAATATTTATGCTGATGTTTGGACCTCTATGCATGACTATGCAATAAGTTTACAAAGTGCACAGAAGGGGAAAATGGATTTACACAAAAATTGAAAATGACAGTCAGACAGGATCAAATTGGCACACAAAAAATAGCAAAGTTAACATTATGGAGTAAGAAATAACAAACAATACAAAAGTCAACTTAAAATTCAAGTTTATATTGAGTGAGCAGTTTATACTAGAATGAAATAAGATCTCTCGCTTTGTATGTTGATGAATCATATGGATGTTCATATGGGTGTGAGAAATATGATATTGCAGAAGAGTATTATATGACTTATTTATATGTGCACATCTTACATATGCCATTTTGTGCTCGCATTTTCGTGAGAAAGAGTTATATAGAAATAGAAAATACTATTATACAATGTGAACAATATGCTTACTCAATATTTGCTCTAAAGCTTTTAAGCCTCTTTGAATTTTGAATATTGAATGTTTGTAGGATTTTCATTCATCTTTCAGCTCAACTGCTCAACAAAAAACTTTGTATAGCTACAATAGATGTACTATATTTATGTATATATCTTTGACATATAATTCAAGGATATATATATATATACAGAGTACTGTAGTTCAAACTTCTATGCTCTCTCACTTCATTAAATTAAAATGCCTGATAAATTATTAAATAAAACTTAATATATCTTATTCACTGATGATACTATACTCATTGTTTCCAAAGCATAGACACTAGGGAAATAGATTTTAAGTGGAAAACGTGATGGTGGTGGTGTCTGTCACATTGTACAAATCTCTTTTAGTGCTTCTAAAACACAACACTGGAGAAAAGAAAAGTTGTTTTTGCTTTTATATGTAGCAACTCTTTGACTATAAATCACTTGGAAAACAACACAAGACAAATGTGTAAATGCAATCTAATTGTTTACTCTTCTACATGTAATAATGTAATGCGAGAGATTTAAGCTGGGGCAATGTGATATACACTAAGAATCTAGCAAATGTTTGTTTACTCATATTTTCTATTACTTTTATTTAACCTACTGACCTCTCAGGATAGTGAGCTAACAATTTGAGTAAACAACTCATTTATCATCATATCTTAAACTGAGCGAATAGAGACAAAATCAATTTACTCTTTTGAAAATCTGTTTTCGTTCTATAAACTTGAATAATCTGAGATGCAAAACGTGTAGTGAACTGTGACTCAAATCCTGATTAAAGAGATCGATAAGTTGTGTTCCATTTTTTATAATAATGTTTTTGCGGCTTTACCTCATTTTATAAGCTCGGTGCTCACCTGAATGTAATTTATTTTTCGTAGAATTATTTGGAATTAAGTTGACATACAGGCAAACTAGCTTTTATTATAAGTATATATATTTATATTGTGTTATAATATGACAAGAATCTTCAAAGTCACTAAACTGACTACACACCAAAAAAAATAATTTCCCATATCGAAAGATGAAAATATTATTTCTAGCATATTACAGAACAAAAACATTTGTTGAAAGGTTGACAAACCTTAGAATTTTTTTATTGAAAAACCGCACATTTATACAGAGGGAGGCTTAATTGTTTGAGCGTGATGTTGATGATGCTACCACCACAAAAATTTTCCAACTTTGTCCTCACTAAATGAATAGTAGTAACTTAACAACAATAATTCTCAGTATTAAAACACTACTTTTTCATCTGGACTAATAAATACAATGTCGTTTGTTATTATATGCACGTGGTGAAAACCTTGTGTGCTAAACTGTGCTATAGATGATAAAATTCCACCAAATGTGACCCTTGAGACTAATAATCACAGAAGGAATGACACTTCTTGGTAATTCTTTCCGATTCTTTACATCTCTAGTAGTATAACATGCACAAGCTTTTTCATGCTTCTAAACTAAAACTCAAACTTAGTTTCCAAAGTTATAGCCCAAAACTTACATCAAGCTTATAGTTCCAATCCAAATGTATTTTGCAATGATAAATTACCTCTACTCCTACTTTGACACAGAGAAAACCTCAACTATAGAAAATGGTCCAATGAAATAATGGCGAAAACAATAGAAAACCACTTTACAAGTCTCAACTTTTGCTTCTATCTTATTCTTTTCTCTCTGTTTTATTCACACATTGAATTTTTGCTGATTAAAAAAGAGATTTGTAGTTATTCTGGAGACACCAACTTTTTATCTGGAGCAACGAATGTAGAGCACAGACATTTTTGAATCTCACTTCACACAATGTTTTTAATATCAATAATCATATCCTTGTAAGAGACTGTAGATGATCCACAGAGACAATCCAAATCACAAATGACAACAAATTATTCCTAGTCACACTCTACGCTGTGCCGTTTTTTCTCTCTCTCAACCCTTCAATCACTTACAGTTGAACTTAATGCTTTTGCTTATGCAATTTGTGTACTTGACTCTACTCTATCACATTGCCACCCTCACTTCACAATATAGTCAACTCTATCAAACAGTAACTATAAACATGAAAAAAAGTATGATGATGCTCAAAAAAAACAGAGACATGTTTGAGTTTTCAATGTGCACTGTTCTCCCCGTCACACAAAAATTCACTTGAGAGTTGTATTGAGAATTGAACTTTGAAGTTGCAATAGACTCACTTCAACCAAACACACAGAGTCATTCTGTTTTCTATATTCAAAAAGTACAATAGCTTTTTCAAACTCAACACTGTTCAACAATGCAATAATACTAATAGCTAATGTCATGCTCTAACTCTAGGTTTGCTCACACTTTATTATTATATGATGCTTCTGCTTCTGCTACTACAACGAGTGGATGATGAAAAAGTTTGAATGAAAAAAGAGAAGAAGAGAAAAAATGGCTTTAAACTTTAAAGTCCAAATCTAAATTTCCTCTTTGCTTCCTCCATCATCATCAACAGCAACAACAATATATTCATCTTCGGCTCTCGACTTGTTTTGCACATCACTAACTACAAACTAAAGGAGCATGGAGCATGCAACTTTTGTAGTTTTTTTCTGGTATTGCTATCTATGTGTTGGTATTCTCAAAATTTTCAACTGCAATTTATCATGGCCAGTGTCAATGTGCCATATACACCAAATGAAAGATATGTAGAGTCTTACATAAAGTAATTCTGTGATGATGCACTTTTGATAATCAACTAAAAGTTGTTTTCTAACAGTACTACGCTCTCTCTGACTTTGACCATGAGTTTATAATAATAGAGTATGTCTAGAGTATACAAATACAAATTGTGAACACACCGTCTTTACAATCTCGAAATATCAACACTATCATAAATCACAGCACTTTTTCTTCCATCACCGGAAATATTCATTAGAAATGTGTAGAGAGGCAGGTAGACGAAGAAATAGAGAGACAACACTGATGAATTTTTTTTCTCTCTTCTCAAAAGACTCAACATACCATACCGGCTTCTCGTCAGTCAACTCAACACCATTTTTGTCTAATGAAACGGTATAATTAACAACTTTTATCACATTTCACATGGTGAAGTCGACATAACTTCCTCTCCTCTTCTCTTATGTTGTTTATATATACACAAAAGACAAATAATAAACTCACGTAAATAATATAATTCACATCAAATAAAAATCCGAAAGAAAAGAAAAGCTGTCTACAACACTACTTACTACATTCTCTCTCTTTTTGTCTATCTCTAATGAAATGTTATGTTACTAAAGCCTAGCCCAACAATGATTTGATTTGATTTTCAAGTTACTTTTTGTCACAACTTTGGAGGAATCCTATATACGTTAACTTATGGTGAGCGAAACCGTGTAGATGTAACTGATGAGTGCAGAAAAATTGCAAAGAAAAAAAGTCGACTAACTAGTTGAATTGAATCTGACTTTGACATGTTACGACTTTTACGGTAAATTGTCGTTTGTCGTCGTTAACTCGCTACACATTATCAACATCAATATTATTCTGAGCTATTCACATATAAAGACTCTAGAGTCTATGCAATAAGGACGTGATGTAAAAATATTAAGAAAAATACTACTATTATATCTGATCAAAAACAAGTGAGAGTGCTCCTGCTTCTTCTATATATATGGAATGGACTTTGATAAAAAGGAGACACGCTCAACATTTCATTCAGACGACTGTAGCTGATTAACTGTACTATAATATCTATTAGGAGAAGAGTATCCGTATTGCTCCATAGCATTGTTGTTATTGTTGTATTATATAATAAAAAAGGTAGTTTGAATTCAGAATGCAAAAACAAACCGGTTGTGCATGTTGAAATTGAAAGCAGAATGAGAATACTTGAGAGAGAGAGAACAAGTGGTAGCCAATGCTTTGAGTTTTGTGTTAAAAATGGGGAGAGATGAGTAAAGAGCAGGTGAACGACAAATTTGCATTCTGAATCATCTCATTATCATCATATCGTCATCAACTATTACATACAAGATTTACAAAAAAAACATTGAAGGAAAAAATATGAAAAATAGTGCAACGTGGTGAAATGCATGAATGACTATATTACTCTCTTGGTTTCTTTTGTGAGTCTCTCTGAGTCTGAGAAAATATAAAATGCTCTCAGAAATGTTTATAATCTCAGTTTTCTCACATAGTTCGTTTCGTAGCCTAGTGTTTTTATTATGCATGGCTAGCTAAAGCTATTTCAAATTTACATCCACTTTATTAGCCACACGGAAACTCTTAAAATTTCAAAACGTAAAGAGTGTACATGGAGTATATCATGCATTTTCGTTGTTCCATGTAAATTGTAAACATGACTGTATTATTTATCATGGTACTAGAGTTTTTTTATATGATGTGCGTACACATATAAACGATGGTGTAATAAAATAAAAGTGTGTACAAAAAACCAACACGTATTTTAGTAGCTAAAAAAGTATACTGTAGAGAGAAAGAGAGAGAGAGCTTCAAAGGTCAAAATACCGGAACCAAAACACTCGATACTTTCAACATGGTCCACCAATCATTATTGCCTTAACAATGATAGTGAAGAAATGTAAGTTTTGTTAAAAAATTTTAAGCTTGTGTCACTCCAAGACTCATAATCATCACCTTCAGACTCTCTTGACTTGACTAAGGTACTATTACATAAATAATATAATAATTATAAGCTCTTTTAGTAATAAGACGTAATTTTATGTGAATAAAAATCTCAATAAAATTCTTTTATGAGTACTTTAACATTTTCTCTTGTGTTGGTATGTGCTATTTCTTTTTCCCTATACAAAAGCTTGTCATCATACCACACACTGATAGTAGGGGCTCTTAGCTCAAGAAGAAGGTAAGAAATCTGACATAACTCTTCATGGGAACAAAATGCAGATATAGTAGACAAGTAGTCGACACTCACAGAGTTTCATAGTAAAAAGTTTCTAGACTATGAAGCATAAAAACCAGTATAATGATTTAAATAGTTAAATGGTCAAAGGTATGTAAGTACATGATCCAAGATGAAATACTGTTAGCTAATTTCGTCAAAGTTCGAGTCTTAAAAAGAGCTACTCAACTACTACTACAACTAAGTGACATTTACAACCAAATATTTATAGTTGCCCTTCCTCCTTTTTCCTTATTCACTTCCTAGTCTCCTACATTTTGTTGCCTAGAACTTTTTTGAGAGTTGATTTAGCAACTATTGTTTTCTAATAAAAGGGAAGATGTCGAGTGTTGAGCCTGCTGTGAATTTATGTGGAGTAGCGAGTGGTAGAGCTTCTGCATTAAACAACAACTAACGACTCAACTTGAGATATATTATAGAAATGTTAAATAATGAGAATATACAATTCAACGTCAAATCAACAGTTGTAATTTTGTAATTAACTTTAGCTTCTCGATGTGCTTTTGTGGCAAGTAATGAGATGTTTTTTTCATGAAGAAGATCGAACCTTACGCTTTGTGAGTGAATCTCATCAAGTCAACGTGTCGAGAAAAAAATGACGTGATTACAATTTACAAAAGGAAACCTGTACTTTTGTTTTCTCAATGAAAATCCTCACTCTCTTGAATTTCATTGTCAGTATACTATATATTTATATAAGTGTACTATATGTTATGCACATAATATCTAGCTAGCTTAATGAAATAATAACAAATTATTTTACATGAATAGTACGATCATCAGTCGGAATGTTGTTGCTAGTCAACGAAAGTACATGAACTCTCATAAAGTTATTTTATTCTTATACAACTTCGAAGGCTTTATATTACCCCATAATTTTAGATATATCTATATATAGATAGACGAGAGCGACACGCCCTTAATGATGTAATTTTTGAAGACTTTGCCAATTTTATCTTCCAAGAAAATATTTAGGTAGTAAGATAGTATGAGTGTAAAATGATTATCATCATGTGACAAAAAAATTAGTTAAACTACATTAGCTAATCATATACATTATATTTAACGATGTAACACCAATTGTTACTTTGGTAATATTCTCTTAATTTACATGTGGGAAAAGTGAGAACATAACATCATGTTGTAGGAAAAGGGAGTAAGTTCTTTTTTGTGTATAGCAGCTCGCTACCTTTCATTGATGTTGTGTCACGTCACTCAGTTGATGTAAACTTTTATGTAAATTCTCACAATTCACTTTTAATCTACAAAATATGCAATATATGTTCGGCTTGAATGTACTATTTGTTTGTTGCTTTTCAACATCAAACACGCTACAAATTACAAAGTACAAATCAAAAAGAACATATTATAGACCTACCACAACAATAAAAACGGCGATATATACAATACAAAGTATATAAGAGTCAAAACCACACACTTACACATGCAATTACTTTTAATAAATGAACTAAATACACATATATACTACTCCTCATATTATATGTTTATAGATTAACCACTATACAGTTTAAAGTCTAATGGGAAATTTGTAAGAAGTTGTCATGATTTTCTACAACTATAATTAATTTTTAGCACTGCAATTTACAATTTACGTGCAAAAGTGTCACTCTTGCGTATATTACTCGTCCTCATTTTCTATACTCAGTTTTACACCATTTATAAAACTATGTCTAACTTAACTGATTTTAAGTTTGACTCAACTATTTTCTGATACTGTGATAGATATAATCGGTATATATTCGTAGTCGTGATCTCTTCCAAAATTTCATACCATACTATATGTACATTGCTCTTTGCCACTTGACAATTATTTGCAACACAACAACTTTCTAACAATAAGTTGTGTGACGTGTTATTACTGTCTTGTCGATGGTCACAATAACAAGATGACAAAAGAATAAGTGAACGGAGATGCAGTTTCTGATATTTCAAATTAAAATAATTTGACTGTACAAATGTCTTAAACCACACTACTGTAGAGTCTCAAATTTACTAGGAAAATTAGTAAAAGCCAAACTGATTTTGAACATGACACGAAGCAGTTAGGCTACTTGCTAAAATCTCGATTTTGTGAAATTTATATACTGAACTATAGTGTGACAAAGCAAGACATGAGCATCATAAATTTTACCAACTCAGATTAAAAAGAAATCTGTATAAAAGTCAGTCAAATTCATCACATGGCAAATGTAGCATTATAAGTTTTGAAAATGCATTTAAATTTTATTTCACTAAATAATAATAGCTCAAGAGTCCTCAGCTTTTTATTTGTACAAGGAATAAAAAGCAACGGCGGTGCTAGGAGTATGAAAGAAGATTATGAATTATGAATTGCATAAAATTCACAATGCAATTCCTCTTCCTCTTTTTATCATCTTATGTTGTTGATTTTCTACAAGTCTACATATATAGTCAATTTTACAACAACGATATATACTCCTACAAAAACATAAAACTACTCACAAGGCAAGTCATAAAAAATAAATCCTGTATACTGAATGTGATGGCATAATAAAATAATAGGATAGGAAAAGAAGAATAGGACGTGAGCTGTATTATTTTTAATCTGACATTGACATTTAGATATATATGTACATTACCTTTTCTTCTTCGAATGTCTTTCAAGAAAAATTATGTTATGTGAATTATTTCAATCTTAACATTCTGAAATATTCTCAAGATGAGTATTACACAACAACACAGATTATATCAAATATATATATATAATACTCTTGAAATTTTTTTTTGATAGATGACACAAAACTTGAGCAATGGTAAAATGAACATAAAAAGAAAAAAGCCGGTAAAGATGCAATGAACAACGAGTGGGAAATGAGACAAAAGGATTTTTGCCAATCAGATGTTTTAGGGTTGAAAATGCATGCAAAATTAAAAGACAACTTGACGTTTTTTGCGGTGAGAAAAATATAGGCAAACTGGCATGTAATTATTAATAAAGAAATAAAACTTACTAATTACAATTGAGGTTTCCTAGTTTTTCTAGTGGTTTGTAGCCACAGTTCAATAAGGAAGAACTTTGCCACTTGCTATGTAATAGCATCACTTGTTCAATTCTCAAATATCAAAAGTTCACTACCACGAAATGACATGACACAACATCATTGATAAGTTGAGAGAGTTGAGACCACATCACAGAATTGTATAATGAGTTTGTACCGAATAAAAAGTCCTAGTCAAGATTCTTGTGAAAGAGATTTGCTCTGATGATGAGATGAAGTCATAAAATGAAGTGGTACGTGATATATTATACATTCACAATAATAATATTTGTTGTTTGTACTTTGGTACATATTTGATGAAAAATATATTGTCTACCGTTTAGTGCTTTTGTGGTATAATTATTAGAAGAGTTGCAGATCAAAAAAGTATACAAGAAGAGCAGCATCCAACAACAACTGAGCCACCACAAAAGTAGAAGTAGAACTGTAGAGAATGTAGAACTTTTTAGTAGTTAGTGAAGTACTGTTGCTTGTTGTATATACTGATGGATTACTTTATATACTAATATTGCATTGTACGTGCAAAAAAGGATATGCCGTAGTATTATTTATACAATGTTCACTCCTTGAGAATTGACTACAGCCAACAAACAACATGATTATGTTGCTGGTTATGCAAAGTAGAAAAATGAACGGATGGACTCTATGCAAAAGATAACATGTTACACACACACATAAATATATAATAAGTTATACAATTATATATATATATATATGTAAAATATAAATAAGATTGTCACCACTGTCTTTTAACTATATATTGATTATATAAGTTGAGTGATCTCTTTAGAACACTTTGCAACATTAAATGATATACAGAAAAGACCTTTTCAACCTAGGTCGACCTTTATTTTCTTAGAATTTGAAAGAAAATGCTCATTTCAAAGAAGGAAGAGTCTTGAGCTCGACGTCTTGACATATTATTAAACTTGAAACAAAAATTCCTAATATTATATATATCTGATGACGATGATGATGCCTGTTGTTTCATGCTTAACTCACATTATAAATATACAGTTTTTCCAATTCTAGCAAACCATGGAATAATTAGAGAAGGTGTGAGTGACAGTCAATAATTTGAAATTTTCTTGATGCGTGCTCAAGCAAAAATGAGCAAAAAAACTGTTCTCTAAGACGCTCTATGTAAAGAACTAAAAAAATGTATGGAACGTCACATACTACATGTTTAAGGAAAGTTATTGACTCTTCATATGTTTTCATGACCTTTCCACATCTTCAGACTACAGCTTTATCTCCTCTACTTTGCAGTGAAATTATTAAATATAATATTATTTTCATATGTATGAATTGGCGAAGAAAAAATTATGTCTTATTGGAACCAAAAAAAAATCTGGAATTGTGGTGTGGAAATCATGAGGCAAATGACAATTGTAATGTAAAAGTGATATAATGTCTCAATCAATTTATTCACAATATAAAAGCAATCATTTTCTAAATATGTCATTACACATTTACTTTACACTAACATATTTGTGTAGTAGCCATATACTAGGAAATCCTCCCACAATAATTTCTCACTTGATGCATGATGTCTCATGTCAGACACAACAAAGTCTTACTCAAAGTTAACAATACTCAACACGAACATTATTATTTCCTATTTACTCACCATAAATGTCAATGAATATAATACAAGAACAAGTGTGAAAAGAAGGTACGGAAATATTGTAGAACAAATAAAGGAAAATATTACTTCATATCCTTCACTCTCGTTTTTTCTATTACTTATAGTAGTTACTAATTTACATGCCATTTGGTTTATTGTAATATAATGTATCTAAATAGTTATAGTATATGATGATTGCATTACAATATTATGTGTAGGCATTAAAAAGCAACATACATCATTGACTGAGTAAGTTGAGATTCTCAACTTGAGAATATCAAATATATAACAAGTTGTTACTGTTAGTTTATATCTTAAGTGTTATAATGCTACTGCTGATATGATATGTAAATGGATAACATGAGAAGATTTCATGCAAAGTTGAAGACGACTGTTAAAAAGAATTATTGATGAGATTTATTTCTATATATATAAAATAAAGCTTATGTTAGTACTTGTGTATCATGCTAATCATCATTTTACTGTTAAATGTATTTCAAGTTGTAAACTTACGGAAAATTATGAGACGGTACATTTTATCATACGGTGCTTAAAACCAACAATAGGATTAGCAAATGTTTATTAAATTGTGCAATTAGTATTATATATAATATTATCACTGCAATGTATAATAATTTTTTTGTATATCTGAAACACTGTGGATTACTATACAGTATACATAAAATTAATAGACCTATATGGCATAGAAGGGGTCATATACAATTGTAAATGAAGAGAGATTAATTATTATAGCTTTCTTAATCTAGAATTTCGTACAAATGCCAACTTACTTTTAGAACTAGAGGAATAAAAGCATTATAAATCTTGAGAAAGGAAAGTGAAATAAGAAAGCAACGAGAAAATTCATTAAGAATCCAAATTAAATCATTTGTTCTTGTCAGTTTCATCTTATAGTATATATATGTAGATCCATGCTGGAGTGTAGAAAAGTACAACTACGGAAAAGAATATTAGAAACCACACGCTTTATATTTTAGACAAGTTTGACTCCACATATAAATAAAGAAGAAGAAATATATTTGCAAATGTAAAGTATTTATGTCTACATTAAAAGTCCTCTTCTGAATTTAAGACCAAGAAAGTTAGTTTAATGTGTGCCAAAGAAAAAATTGCATGAGAATTGGCAGTTTGTTGTCCTCATAGCTTAATATTAAGTGTCATATTTCTTAAATTTCGGTTATCGCGTGACTTGTACTAGTTTCCAGTACTAATAAGTTTTTTCTAGTCGTTTGTTCCAAATAGGTCACCGCGAAAGCAGCAAGCGGAGATGGCAGTTTATTCTAATATTACTATACAATACTGTACATATAATACATATAGAATGTAAATATTAAGGTATCAAAAGGAAACCGTTTATGATTTCCGTTGTGCCTCTATTTTATAAATTTACGATCACCACCATGATTAAAGAATGCAAATATGGAGAAGGAGTTTGCCAAAAATATATTGTTGAAAACTTTCTTTTCTCAAGCTATACTGTGTGTGTTGATTTTAGCAATTTTATTATAATAGAAAAGAAGAAAGAATTTATGACTAAATAAACATATTGACTGCGGAAACGTTTACAAGAAGCTAAATCACTATTATAATGATATTTAGCACACTGTTTTCTACGTAAGTTTCTCATATCTTTTGCTTTCACTTGATTAGACTCCATGAAACTGTTTTTAGTGTTTTTACTACTAAAAAAGAAAGTTAGAAAGTAAAAAGTGCTGCACTACAACTTTTCGTCTTGTTTCACATAATTTATAGAAGGCAACAACAATTGATACAGTGTCATATAAATATGTACAGAAGTTGCATCTCTTAAATATACGCATCATTAATCTGCCATTTCCAATTTTTAGATACATGCTCCATTAACCGCTGCAATGCTTAGATGCTGCTCTGTCTATCTCATATTTCTTTTTCTCTCAAAGAAAATAAAACATCATCATCATTGCGTGAGTTCATTATTCTGATCTACATGTCTCACACTACATTACTTTTTAAATAAGACAAGTCCTGAGTCAGGACTCCTGACTATATATATACTTCACAAGTTCTCATATATCATGGACTAAAGAGACTCTCACTAAAAAAACCTCTCTTACTCAACTTCCCTTAAAATATCATTGCAAAAAAGGAGAAATGTTATAAAATTCAGAATGAAATGAAATGACTGTGCAATAAAAGATAAAAGTGGACATGACTATAGGGAATAGGACATATATGTGATGATGATCTCGCTATCTCTTCTCAACTCACTATATAAAGTGTGTGCTGTAGTTGAGTTATCCTATTCTCTTATATTGCGTACTTCTACTATATATATTACAAACACTATAGTCCTCTCTGCTCAACCGTCATAATAATAATACATAAAAACATAACGCTTTCTGAAAGAAGAAATTACATTAGAGATGAAAAACGTGAATAGCCTGTATATAACTTTGAGTGAAGGAAGTAGAGAGGCAGACGAGCTGAGCTGTAATCCCGGATAATATTTTTTTGTAATAATGTTATGGTATCTACTTAAATATTATTAGTTACTTTACTCAAGGTATATATATATACTGTATTACATGCATTCTGTCAAGAAAAAAGAAATGTGATCAGCATCATCATAGAAAAAAGAGAATGCTAGTAGTTTTACTCTTCCATAAGTCCAATAGGATGTGACATTGTGTCACGTAAAATCAACAACCACAGAATTAAATGAATGGTGCAAAAATGCTGATGTATGAAGCTTAACCTGAACAACATGCTCTATCATCAAGATCAAGACATAAAAGTTATGAAAGTCTATATATATTTGATAATCTCAACTTTCTGACTAGAGATTGAAACAGAGATGTCCAACTAGAAAGGAAAACAAATTTACACTTCAATGATATTATTTATCAAACACCCGAAATTTTTATTACACACTTTATAATAATACACCTCTTCATAATAATCTACAAACTTCTTTTTCACAACAATCAGACTTGTTCCTAACGTACTCTTCTTACTATATCCATAATCTTCTATTCATATAAACTTTAATATATCTTCTGTAAAATTATTTATTATATAAGACATAATAGAATGTAACGAAAATAATTAAATTATTTAAATAAAGGTAAATACTAGGAATTCCATATTGGTATAGCTTACGGAGAGAGGCTCAGGTTGTTTGATATATCAATAGTGATATTACATAAATAATAAGATATTCGACGAATAGAATATAGATTCCAGAATTACAGAGCATAATAATACTACATCTCATTCTAAATCTTGAATTTTGACAATTTAAACACCGAGTTCAGGATATGTGAACAGAACATACTGTAATTCTGTTGTAATACTTTTTTATGAATAATTTGAGTATGTAATCACTATTGAAATGTTGGGTCAAACAATCTGAGCCTCTCCTCATTAGTAGCTACATTTCTAAGTTGCAAAGTGTACTCTAGAAACTCACTCTAGAAATACTTTTTTTCTTCTTTTTTTAAAGTTTTTTGATAATCATACTCCTACCTCTTCTTAATTAATCATATGCCTTTTCTTCTTTTTCACGATTATATTTTTCCAATTCCTTCAAAAAGATGGCTTTTGGTTTCATGACATTAGGCTTATCACCACGACATCTTGGACAAAACCATTTTCCTTTTGGCTTAGTTGTAAGACTTACACATGAGAAATGGAACCACTCAATAGGACACAAATCATTGTCACAGCCAATCATCTCACCATATGATACCTTTTCAAAATTAATAAAAAAAATAAAAAACACAGACAATACATATTAAAACATTTGAATATAATATACTTATTATAATATTAATAATAATACAAGCAAATTTAAAAATTTTGGCATGCATATGAAATTTTGATGATTTTGCAATAAACGTATTAAAAATTTTGAATATTCATGCATATATTCTATTTTGATTTATGTTGAGCTGTTGAAATTTTAGATTTCTGTATTTGATGAGATCAATGAAACTTTTCTATTTGACAGTTTTCGTATAAATGTACCTCAATTTCATTGGAATCTTGACTGTAGATATTAATTTTTGGTCCACCAGAGAAGTCAATAGAGTGCAATAGAGAGGAAAAATAGATTATTAGGAGAATTATTAGTATATGGATAAATTGTAAATGTACTAGTAATATTACATTTCTTCTTTAATATCCACAACTGGATCGATAGACCTTCGAGGACGACCACGACCACGGCGTCTTTTAGGTCCTTTTTTTACCTGTGGCTCTTCTTTTACTTGTGGCTCTTCTTTTATTTGTGGCTCAACATATGGAGAGCATGGGAAAGTTTGGTCCCAGAGATCAGCCAAAACTTCTCTATTTTCATATTCAAGAGCTTCGATTGCAGCATTGTACTGTGCCACAGTCTAATCGAAAAAGTATCATGCACATATATAATTTATTATATTATTAGTTGTCCTTTTGTCCTCCTAAAATAATCTATTTACCCAACATGCTTTCTTTTCATGCTTATAACCAAAATAATTTAAAAAGAAGAAGCAAAAAAAAATTAGAAAAATAATACCTGATCACAGAGACAATATGTTGGTTCATCAGGATCAATTGGAATATTTGGTGGTGATTGATCACTTTTTTCTTTAGCTTTTCTTTTCTTTTGAGTTTCTTTCTTTACAGTAGTCTGTTTTTGATTCTTTTTAGCAGATGAAGATGCAGATGCACCAGATTGAGATTGACGATGCTCCTTAGCTGCTAAAGCAGAAAGAATTGGTTTAACATCTTCATCAGGATTCTCCAAAGCATAAATATCAGTAGGGATGCGATCATTTAATGAAGCTGAAGTACTATTTCCTCGTCCAGCAGCACCAACAGAATCAGAAATATTGCTTGAATTTCCAATAGCTGATGAAGCAGATCCACTAGCAACAGCAGCTGCACCCAAAACTAAAGAAGTTAGAGAGCTAGAAGGAATTCCTGAGTTATCACGAGCTGTTGAAGATCTTGGTGTTGAACTATATGATGAACCAGCTTCATTTGATCCAGCTTCACCAAATGATGTAGCAGCCAATGTTTGTGGTCCCAGAATTGATGGAACAAAGACTTCATGACGAGCACGACGAGCTCTTTTGATATTTCTATCAGTTGTAGTCTCAACTTTGGTTTCTCTGGTGGCTGGTGCCTCAAAAGTCTCTTGCTCTCTTCCATAGTCTAAAAAATATATAAAATGAATTATAAATATTTAAGCTTTGTATAATTACTTTACTATAAATCATTTGTTTACCTAAATTTTTTCTATCCAGATCTAATTGTCGATGTTTAGTTTCAATCATATCTTGAACTTGTTGGACAATTTGTAATTTTTCATCTCCAGCATCTTGAGCCAACATTAATAATTGATTCATTCGTTGTTTAGCTCTAACAGCTTGTGGTGTATCCAAATCTGTCTCATCTTTTCCTAGATAATCCATAATTCTTTCCATTTCAACGTAATGACCTATAAATATATAACATGAAATAAAATACGTTAGAAAGAAATTATTATTATCATTTATTTATTTTTTTTTTTGTAAAAAATAAACCTTGTGTTGCTAAATCAATTTCTCTGATTCTTGTCAATAGTCTTTGAACGTCGTCAGGTAAGTTTTCAACAGATTCAAGAAAGTCTTCAAGATATGTACAAGAATACAATTGTTCCATAGCAGATTGGTTGAGTTGTCGCTGTTTATAATCTGCCCCTTGATAAATAAAGAAGAAAAAAAAATAGTTTAGTCAAATCACTTTGGCAAACTACATATTCAAAACTCATTCGACTTTCAAGCACTAAATAATAATGATAATAATAGTACTAATAAAAAAGTATGCATTGAAAGAAATCATAATAATAAAAAGCCTTTATACTATTTGAGTAGCTATCAAAATAATATTTCTCCTATATATACATCATTGATAGTGTAATAAATATGTCGCACTATATAATAAAATGAAAATTTGCCTGATAAAGAAAGTATGCAGAGGAGAGACAAACAAAACTAACTACAAATTATTATTTTTTTACCTTGGCTCGATGAACTCTGTTGTTGAGATTTGGAGCCGCTGTTGTGACTCTCTTTTCTTTTCAACCATCTATTATACATACTGTGATTACTCAGGCCTCTTCAATAATTCCACTCACTACAATAAATCAATAAAAAATAAAACAATGCTATTTTAAATAACCTTAGTTTTTTATATCACTATTATCTTTTTAAGATAAAAGAACACAAGAGATTAGAGAAAAGATAAATATTTAAATATAAACAAAACTACAACAGCACATTTCTACGGGTTTTTCTCTTTTTGTTCTTGAATTGAATTTTTGATTAAAAATCTAAAAATCAGAGCGTAAAAAAATACACCATCTTTTTTACAAGACAAAATGAACTTTGATAATGTAATACGTGGCAAGAAATTCTTTCTGGAAATTAGTTTTAACTTACTTTTCACTTGTTTACTGGAAAAGAGCCAAAAATGCTAAAATTCTATGGAAGACGCCGCCGACAAGAACATCGTACGATGCAAGCAATTTCTAATTGGCTATCGATTTCTAAAAGCAAGTGACATGACAGACTGGTCCCCTATTTCAAAGGTGAAGTGTGTTAAAAATCTATTCCTGTTCCCTTTGCCAAAATTTTTATGTCCACCTTCTTGTCACCCTTTTTATTATTGCGCTTTATGGACTTATTTTGCTTGACTAATGCCTACCACGTTTCAAATTTTTAGAGAATACAGGTATGAAAAGATGACTCTATTAAGATTAACTCCTAATATCTCAATTAATTAGCCAACAAATTATAAAATAATATACAAAAATACTCACTTGACACAGGCAGAAAGAGAGAGACGACAAATACTTATTTGGTTTTCACCATTTCTTCTATAAATATAAAACTTCAACAGCTGAAAAGCACACAACATAAACACAAGTCGGTAAGATTTAAACTTGAGGCGGATAATCAATCGTCAAATGTTAGATGGCGTGCAGAGCACTATGAAAAAACGGTAACTAAAATCCAACGCTTATGAACAAAGTAAAAAAGTGATTCATGATGACTTTTATTTCTGAGATAGTCTAGGATTTTAATAATCTATATTACTATATTATTTCTTGCGTGTTCACGAAATGTCTGTCCGTCCAGACGATTACTTGAGAACGACTGAACCTACAGTGACCAAATTTGGCACACAAGTGTCTAAGGGTTAAAGT
>VCNE01008328.1:0-14974 GCA_009869805.1 Oncopodura yosiiana
CCAAAGAAGAAAAAGTATAAACTATTGAAAAAGAATATGATTACATAAAACCAATGACTTTTTAAGTGTATTATTCAGTGTAATGACAGTGATAAAACCAGAAAAGAGGAATAAGATATCTTATATACAATGTATATGTGGTATGTAACAAATTGCATTTTATCTCACATCAGTATTATTTATAATATAAAGCATTTACAAGAACCTACAAAAATAAAGTGTAAAATTTTAATCCTGTATACTCGTTATATATATAAATAATAATGTTTGTGTAAATTATCATGTAATTTTGCGTTGTTGATTGTTATTTAATAGAAACTAAATAATGCTGATGATTCAATTCAAATCAACAAAAAAAGTATTTTTGAGCTTGAATTTGTGAAACATGATGATGATGATGATAATGAAATAAGAAAACTCAACAAAAATAAAAGAAATAACCAATTGCATTAATTTAATTTATTTTTCATAAAAATATCTCATAATTTTGGGATTTTGCATACTCATGAAAATTGAGATGAAGCTCATTTTGCTCTCTCTAAGAACAAAACCGTTCCAGATTCGTGCGCGGCATCTAGTTTTCACTTTATATTGGACTTGAAACTTGCACGTGCTATCACTTTCTCAAAAAAGTAGATCAGAAATAACCAGTTAATTTTTGTGTAGACAGTACTACTGTCACAGTGCAGTTCTTTTTGGATCGCACAATACGGAGTTTTAACATGATACATTGTCAAAGTGAACATCAAGAGATAAAGTTGTAAAATTTTGATTTATATTCCATTTTTAACAAGTGTCAATGTAAGTCAAGTGTTGACAAAAGTAGTAAACATCTTTTAAAACAAGAAGAGAAGGAAAAGTAAAGTAATGGCGACTCAAAACAATGCTTGGAGCGGAGCCGGAGACCCAAGTGGTGGCAATAGTACATCGGCATCGTCATTATTTTCTAGACTTAATATAAATGCTCCAGAATTTGTGCCTTCTTTTGGAATTAAAAATGAATCAACAACACCTCCTACAGCATCAACACCCAGTGATTCTTCCGTTCAACAAAATCCACCATCTGGTAAAGAAATATTTCTTCTTGTTTTTTGTATTTTGTAAACAGCGTAATATTACGTACAGAAAAATGTACGTCATCAATTCTTACTTATGCGCCTACGACAATACTAATTGATTTATATATATATATGTTATTTTATTTACAACCAAACAACAGGTACATTTCCAACGTCAACGTCAATGGAAATTGATAAGACACCAAGTCCGGATGATGGGCAAGAAGATCGTCAACAGAATTCAGCTCCTGATAATTGGGAGGATGCAGCAGATGCAACTACTCCTGATGGAGATGATATGGATGACGATGATGACAGAGATGGTGATGGAGATGGTGAAAGTGAAAGAGCACCACGTCCCAAAAAAACTAATAGTAATCCAGTAGAATCAAAAAGCAAGAAGGAACATATAAATGTTGTTTTTATTGGTCATGTTGGTAAGAAAAAGTTTATGATTTTATGAGTCAGATGACAGAAAGAGAAAGCAAGTAAACTAATTATTTCATTTTCTTGATTCATTTAGATGCTGGCAAGTCAACAATTGGTGGGCAAATCATGTACTTGACTGGCATGGTAGATAAAAGAACATTGGAAAAGTATGAGAGAGAAGCAAAAGAAAAGAATCGTGAGACATGGTACCTTTCTTGGGCGTTAGATACTAATCTAGAAGAACGTGAAAAAGGAAAAACAGTTGAAGTTGGCAGAGCCTACTTTGAAACTGAAAAGAAACATTTCTCCATCCTGGACGCACCAGGACACAAGAGCTTTGTGCCTAACATGATGTAAGTAGCAGCGAGCACTTTTTTTAAAGATATCTCTATGTCTTGTTTTGTAATATAATGTTACTAATTATTAAATGAAATAAATTATAATAGTTCGGGAGCAGCACAGGCCGATTTGGCAGTCTTGGTAAGAGAGAACAACAATTCTGCTACAGATTATTAATATGAATCAAGTGCTAATGCTATTTAATCTTCTTGTTTCATGTCTGTAGGTCATTTCAGCTAGAAAAGGAGAATTTGAAACTGGGTTTGAGAAAGGTGGACAGACAAGAGAACATGCTATGTTAGTGAAAACTGCTGGAGTTAAATATCTTGTGGTGCTAATCAATAAGATGGATGATCCAACAGTAGAATGGTCAGAGCAAAGATATAATGAATGTAAGGACAAGCTGTTGCCTTACCTCAAAAAATTAGGCTTTAATCCAGCAAAGGATCTGATCTTTATGCCTTGCTCTGGACTGACGGGAGCTGGGCTCAAAGACCCTGTTGACTCAAGTTATTGTCCATGGTTCAGGTAATTTAATAATTAAAAAAAGAAAGGTTCATTGACTTCATCTTTTATTTAACATTATACCTTATTCTTCTTACATAGTGGACTGCCGTTCATCCCTTTTATAGACTCATTACCGTCACTAGATAGAAAAGTCGATGGACCGTTCATGCTTCCAGTTGTGGATAAATATAAAGATATGGGAACAGTAGTTATGGGAAAAGTTGAATCAGGTCAAGCCAAAAAAGGACAAAACCTTGTCCTAATGCCCAATAAGACTGCTGTAACAGTTGATCAATTATGGTCTGATGATGAAGACGTTACTGCTGTTGGCCCTGGTGAAAATGTAAAAATTAAATTGAAAGGAATTGAAGAAGAAGATGTATCTCCAGGTTAGAATCTTTAATTTCTTGAATATGGATTTTCTTTAAATAATATTTTATTACATTTTTATTTATGATTACAGGGTTTATTCTATGTGACCCAGGAAATCCTTGTAAAATTGGTAGAATTTTCGATGCTCAAGTAAGTACAGTTATAAATATAATATTACTAATTACCTTTTAATAGCAACAAATAAACTAACGGTGCAATGTTCTCTTTTTTATAAAAAAATTTACAGTTAGCTATATTGGAACATAAGAGTATCATATGTGCAGGCTATTCCGCTGTCATGCATATTCATACTGTAGCAGAAGAAATTACTGTTAAAGTATGTTCATTATTTTTATGATCAATTATAATAATTTAACTTATTACGGTATTTTGTACTCATAATAATGATGTATGTTGCATTGTCTTTTTTTACAGGCCTTAATTTGTTTAGTAGATAAGAAGTCTGGTGAAAAATCGAAAACAGTAAGTTTGCATATAATAATTATTTTTCTTTTTTATATTATATGAAACCTTATTTTGTTTTATTTTCTCTTTTTTCAAAAATAGCGTCCAAGATTCGTCAAACAAGACCAAATAGCCATTATGAGATTAGAATGTGCTGGTGCCGTATGTATGGAACCTTTTAAAGCATTTCCTCAATTAGGAAGATTTACATTGAGGGATGAAGGTAAGGAACGCATTTATTTATAGTTTTATATGAATGTTACATTAACACTTTTTTCTTTTTCTTCTTCATTTCATGATTATTAGGAAAGACAATTGCAGTAGGCAAAGTCTTAAAAGTTATAGAATAAATCAGTGCTAAATCATCAATTCCTGAAAACGTGTGGGATTTCAACCAATTTCAACAATAAAAACAAGAGAGCAACAACAATTGTAAATTTAGTTTAATATATCTATATATCAACGTTATATCATGTGTACAATTACAGTTTTCGTTATATTATATTATATTAATTATTATTATATATTATATATAACGTGCATGATGAGGTTTGGACCAAACGGAATGTTTGGAAAAAAATATAGGAATTTATATGTACAGCTTTTCATTGCAAAGAATAAAAAAAAGTATCCAGTTACAGAAATCAAAAAAGTACTATTATTGCTACTATATAAAAAAAGAAAATATATTATGAAAATATTATTATTATTATTACAAAAAAAAACTATTATCTCTATGCTGGAGGGATCTTTTGTACATACATACCAAAACGCTTTACTCTTTGAAACATTTGAAGAGCAAAGTAAAACTCAAGAAAACAATGACTAATAAAAAAAACAACGCGTTCATATATAAAAAAACTGATGTCATGATATGCTTGTGTGTTGTCTATTATTATTTATGACTAATATTATGCATAAAAGAAACAACAAACAGTTTAAGTACATATTACACAATGCATTTAATTTATTTACTATAATAAAAATGGACAAACAAGATATTTTTAAGAGCAGTCAATTTTACTTACAATAAGAGTTGAGACATTCAATAGCATACCATAATATTCAATTTGGAATGTATCATACCAATAAAAAGTTAGTTAAAGTTAATAAGACTACCAATGACAAAAAGTGGTGACAGTATTAGAATTCGAGTACTAGTGGTGGTGGTAGAAATATGATTTTGGAAGGTTAATGTCATCATTCATTATAATTATTACTTCAAAATTCATTTCAAAAATTCTATCTACTTGGACTTGCTATCATCTCTATCACGAGATCTCTTTTTTCGACTATCTCGATCTCTAGAAGTTGATCTTGATTTTGATTTACTATAAGATCTTTTCTTTCTTCTACTTTCTCTATCTCTTGATTTAGAACGAGATCTTGAATCTCTGCTTTTCTTATCTTTAGATCTAGAACGATGACGTCTAGATCGACTTCTATCCTTTTCTCTATCTCTATCTCTTCTACTACTATCATCACCACCATGTCTTCTCTTCCTGTCACGATCAGACCATTCTTCACGTTCTCTTTCTTTTCGAAGATGTTCACGTCGTTTACGTCGACGTTCATCCAAAGTTTCCTATTTTTAATGAAAGTTATAAAAGAAGGTTTATTACTAAACCACATCATTTATTGTAATAGCATGCAAAGTTTGAAATGATTACATTCAAGTTTACCTGGAATTCCTTAAGTGTTTCTCTCAACTTAATGAATCCAAGATGTAATTTTCCACCAAAATGGTCAGCAAGACGTCTATCATTATCATGAATTCCTAAATATGCACAGCATACTTCACAAACACGTAATTTTTGTTGTTGATAAGTAGCTGCTGGAATAGATGAACGATATTCAGCTTCAGCCTCTGATTTTTGTTTTCTTAATTTGTCAATTTCTTCCATAACTTTCATACTTTCTTCAACAAGTCCTTCTGCTCCCAATTGCTCAGCTTTTGCTAAATATGAAATACAAAACATTAGTATTGTGACATTACTCAGAATTACTCTAGGCTATTTTTTCTTACCTAAAGTTTCACCAATTTTTTCAGCAAGTACATGTACTATATCTGCTTTTCCTTGTACTTCATTGCTTAGTTCCTCTTGAGTTTCAGCAAGACGTTTCTTAGCTTGTTCTGTTTTTCTATCTGCTTCAGCAACAAATATTTCAAGTTGTTCCATTGCCTACAAAAAAAGAAATTATATAATTAGAATCTATGTGTCCTACTGTCTTGTCCTTGTGTAACAAATTAAATAAAAACTTACATCCAAATCATAGAAATAATCTTTATCTTTGCTTGCTTTCTCATAGTCTGCTCTCAATGCTAATTTGTGAATCTTTGAGCATTCTCCAATATCCATCCGCTATATAAAAAGAAAGAAAAATACAAAAATATTATTAGTTATGATATGAGGAGAGTTTAGCAAACAATTTTATCGTTTTATATTTGAATCTTGAATATTAATGTCTTATATATCTTATAAAATATTAACAACTGTCATTCTTTTAGAGTGAAAGTAAAACAATTTGTCTCCATACCACACAACTGCATTCCATCATCATCAAACGCCATGACCAATTTGTGTTAAACGCGGATATTTTTTTTCTTACTAATACATATTATATATACCCTCATCATCATCATTATCATCATAAAAAAATAAATCATTTTTGTCAAACACAACAGAGAGAGATAGAGTGAGCTTTTTTTGGTCAACTTACCACCAAAAGTTTTCCCTTTCATTTCTTTCCTTTGCTTTACACACACGCATTTCAACTCAATCAATGGGTTGTTTAGTAGTATGTAGTAGTACAATCCTATAAATGAATGATTTATAATAGGGGAATCTTAACATAATTAATTTGCCAAGCCTATTTTGACCTACTATTTATATATTATATAATTCTTGGACCAAAAACTTTTTTAGTCTTTAATAGGACAATTTAGGAGAGAGTATGTAGTTGTACTATAGGAAAATCATCAAGAGCTTTATCACTTACATACAAAATGAGAGAAAGAACGCCTACATGTGTGTCCAAGAAGGCTCTCATCAAAAGCCACCAATTTGAACAAGTGAGGAACACGTCAAAAGGCTACAGAAAATTTGTTAACATCACGAGAAATGTTTTTAGAAAGAAGAAATAAATAAAAAAATGATACACAGAATAAAGAAAAAAAAGTAAGACAACAATAAATAAATAAAAACATTGAACAGAAAAAGTAGTAAAGTAGTAGGATAAGATTTTTTTCTTGTATGTAAAACATCAAAGGATCATACTTACAAAGTCACATCATCTCGTACCGAGCGAAATATAGTACACTGACTTGAGCCTGGAAAGTACATACATCCAAGTATATGTATTATTTAACTCTAAATTACCTACTACAAACAATCTTCCTAACTTTTATGAACCCATTGCTAACAACAAGATAATTTTTCATGACAAGTAGCTATAATTTTTTGCAAAACGAGTTGTCGTTGTGTGTGTGTAACAATAATATTATGATGACAAATATTATATATATTATTAATTCGGTGAGGAGCACAGCAATAATTATTTTCTCTATCTATAGTATTTAAAAAGTCAACAGTGACAACTTGGTTGAGCATAGCTTACCGTTGAGGCTAATACTTCATGTGGACAGCAACCTATATAAATACAACTTGATTTAGTACTTCAGTTGAATATACAACAATTATTATGTCAAACTAACCCATAAGAAAGCTTTTACAAACTCTTGGGTCATCAAATTGAATCCCATCATCTTCTTCTTCACCATTTCGAGCTGATCCCAAGAGCTCATCAAGCCTAGATACAAAAAAAAAGTTGCAATAATAAAATATTTCTATTTCGCCGACAATATATATTTACACTTACATTGCACGCATTTGATCTGTTGCAGACATTTTTTACTTAATCTCAAAGTTTGGTAAAAAGACAAATCTTGAATCTCAAAATAATTGAAGTTTCTAGAATTTCGACTGCAAGACAAAAAAAGTTCTATTATCAACCGTTATTGTTTTAATAATAATGAATTTATTACCTCAAATAACTTGGACACACAAAATCCAAAGGTCAATTTAGTGTTTACATCAAAAATCTAATTAAAATTACAAGTTTATCTTGCATAAAAACTGAAAAAAATTACAGCTGCTGATTTCTTCTTCCTTCAATTTATTTGTTGTTGCTGGCTTTCACCAACTGCTTTCACTCTGCTAAGACTAAAATTGTTTAGATGGCAGTAGCTACACGTCTGGAATTTTGGAATTTGCATTCATGAAATTTTTTAGTGCTTTCTATTTCGTTTTTCATAATCTAGTCTTTTGAAAAAAATACTTTATGAAACAAAATTAAAATGCATGCAATTACAAAAGACAACTTATCAAGTTAAAACTAATTAGTACTTTTTACGACTTAAATTTTTTACATTGGAGAAAGGTAGCCGAAATAGATGGTGTTTGCATACAAAACACTGAAACATTGAAACACAGACAGAAATGCCTGGAGGCTATCAGTACAACATAGGCAGAAAGTTTTAGATCAAAAAGGACTTGAGGAGAAGAAAGATGCAAGAAGATTGACGACGAGAAGAAAAGAATCAAAATTAAAAAGTTTAACAAAATTTTGATGTGAATTCGGTTTAAAATTACAATAATTGTTGATATTTAATGTGACAAACGTAAAGGATTGTTCAAGAAGAGATTTTACAAAAAAACAAAACGATTGTGACCACAAAAAACGTACTTTTGTGATGTTTTTGTGCAAATTGAACATTTTACTACTACAACTACTATCATCATTATTATAGCCTATAAAATAATAATTTTACTTATACCAGAGCAATTAACACAAACAAATATAACAAAGTCATCATCATCAACCTTTTATAGTTTGATCATTTTAAAATAATACATCATCGACCTTTTTATTCGAAGCCATTTTTCCAACTGTGATCAGTCAAAAAATATTTTTTTGACTTTAAATATATTGACATATATAATTCTTTCACATTTCATAAAATATATATTAGTAATAATACGTATTATTATATAAGAAGAAAAAACATTTTACTCCAACAAGACGAACCATATAATACTTGCTGCATTTTACAATAAGTGATAAAAAAACTATATATATATATTGTGTATATTTAATTTTAAGTAGTTAGTAAAATTCCTTGTGGAACTCTTTGTCTTCGTTCTTCAACATGTAAGTCAAACTTTTTTATATACTTTTTTATTATTAATTATGTATACATATATTATATAGCTTTATATATATAGTCTTTTCTAGAGTTATGTAATAATAATATTGTAAAGAATAGGGCATTCAATCAAAATCGATTATTTGAGCTCGTCAATATTCAATACATTTTTTGCATTCTTCTTTTTATGATGTTTACTTATAGTTTGGCCAAAACTGTAATACATTCATTAATATTTACAAAGGACAGACAGACACAAGTTTTATAAAAGTGCTGAGTAAGGTGCGCGATTGTCATTTTTGAGAATTTCATATACCTAACCTTCTGCCTTCTTATATAGTAGGTATACATGTTATGTATGCTATATTATTCAATTTTATTATTTATGTCAAAAAGTTACTGTGTTATTACTACTTGTTGTCCATTTATTTTCAATAACTCTCAACATAAAACTACTACTCCAGAGTTCCAGTAGTTTTATGTACAATGCCATTTGATTAGATTGATGAGAATGAGAAATGAAGATATCATATAATTTATGTATACCTATAACCTATGTGTGTTAAACACATTATATTTTTTCATATCATGAGAGTTAAAGAATTGATGTCATATATGAAAATTGAAAATGTAGTGAAGAGAAGAAGGAATCTTATTTATTATTGTAGGCCGTACACGAGTACATATTATAATAAGTTTATAAGAGTGAAGTAGAAGTAGTAACAGAAATAAAGGTGTCCAAATAGACGATTAAATATTATGTTATGGGTTCTCTTGAAAAAAAGACCGTTCGTTTGTCCAGTTGTTGTTTTGTTGTATGTTTTTTATACATTAGATATTATAGTCGTTTCCTTTTACCCTTGTTCTTATTCTTATATTATGTCTGTCTGCAATATGGACGTAGAAAAAATGCAATACTCTAAAAAGCAATATTATATGATTGAAGAATCAGACAAGCGTACAATATATAAGTAAGTAGTAAGGTACTATATATTCACTAGGTATGTTTAGTTTAGACAATTCAGACTATGTTTCTCACTTTGGAGTCCCCTGTAACAAAAAACTTGCTTTAGTACAAAGTACTTACTAGGTATATAGTGATGAGATGCTTTTTAGAATATAGCTAAAGCTTTAGAAGAGATGTAATATTATTACTACTTCAACTATGTACAACAGAGCTCTTTTGGTTCAGCTCAAAGACTCAAAACTATACCATCTCTCTCTCTCTTCTCATCTCATCTCATATCATCAGTCAGAGACTCCAACTTTTGGAGTACTTTCAAGCTTATACTCTTCTCATCTACTAGTAGAGAAGCTACTATTCTTCTACGTCAAGGGAGTAAAATGTAAGAAAGATTCCTATTGGGATGAAGATTTCAATAAGCATAGGGAGTAGTATCCAATAAGAACAACAGTACAATAACATACATTACATAGTTTGACGAAGACTTTAGTTAGAGAGAGAGAGAGAAAGAGATGTTCATAGGGATTGATATCATCGGCATATAATACCATTTTGCTAGTTTTACACAATGTAAAGATACATTCTTTCATAATATTACTGCTACATACAACAACAACAAGACGCTTTACAATCACTTTATGTAACCCTGAAGAAGAGATTCATGAGTATATAGCAACTAAGTAAATAGAGTCTCAAGCCAAAAGTTTCTTTAAAAGATATATGCTAATACTATATACTACTTGGAGATAAATGTAAACTTCGACTGGAGGTGTTTTGTTTAGTTTTGGTCTTATAAAATTCAGTTGGAGACATAAAGATGATGACATTGTATGTATGTAGTTTAAGGTTTAAAAGGTCTACTCTTTTGTTCACTTTCTAAATATATATTGATACCATGTCGAAATGAAATGACCATGAAGGTTTTATTTGTAAAGACTTTTTGTGGCAGGAATAAATAAGAAGGTCCTTTAGTAGACCCTCGGGACATCATGAAAAATAAGTATTTCTTTTAGGTATTGTAGTAGTTTACTTGTATTTTCAACCAAAAGTGATGCAAAAGATTCAAGGTTCTGAAAATAATATAAGGGACTCTAGCTAGCTATAAGGTCTGCAGTGAAAGCACGAGCTGACGAGAAAGTCCTCTGCACTTCGAAAAGAATTCTAGTAGTTTTCGAGAGCTAATTAAATGCAATTATAAGAAATCGGAGACCAAGATTTTATTTTTCTAAAAACTTTTTTTGATTTTTCATAATTTCATATAAAATTTGGAACTTGAATCCAGAGTAGTTATGTAATAATGTATGACCTTTTAAAAGGAAGGAAAGGTCGTGTTAATTTTCAAATAACGAAAGGGAGTAGTGAGCATTTATGAGAATAGCTATATGTTCTCTTGTTCTCTTCTCTCATCTCATACAAGTTGCTTTATATATATATATATATATATTATATGTGGTTGTTGGTGGTGGTGATGGCTGACTATACTTCTCCTACCTACATAGTACTTTTTGTGAGACTCTCTTGTCAACCAAAAACTAACTAAGCTTGAATAGGGTATATACTTATGTATAGTATACTACACATAGATACAAGAGAGTAGTTGTTGGAGTTTGCAGCTTTGAAGTTGTTGGAATGGAAATATGCTTTGCTGTTATAAGGGCAAAAAAGAATCGGAGGAGGACGTATATATATATATATTATATGCGTGCTACGTCCGTGGCACTCTCTCAGGATAAAAGCTAGCTATGTAACACCACCAACTACTATATTATAACATTCAACAAGAACTTCCAAAGAACATAGTCCAATATATATATATCTATATAAATGTTATATACTACGACGACGACGAGCGATGGTGATGGTATGAAGTTGTTGGTTGGCTTGTGTGAGATAGGGAAATGTAAAAGGAGAGCAAAAGGGAGCATATAGCATAAATGCAACCTTCTTTCTATCCAATATAATATATTTTTTGGTGTATACTACTACAACATTTACAACAGCCAAACTAGTACTACTACTACGACGAGAGTAGTGTTGTTACTATACAATACTGAAGAAATAAAATATTATAATATAAAGGTGAAGATAGAGAGAGAAACTTTTAAAATTTTAAAAAAAGCTCAAATTGCAATTGCAAATGATAAAAAAATCAGTTCCACTATATACAAAAAAGAAAGCCTGAAGACATTAAGTTTATTTGTGGTGTTAGTAAAAAGTGGTGACAAAATGTAGTAGTACCTTTGATCATTTTAATCAAATGTGAGTCTGGAAAGAGACGACGAAGAAGAAGAAGATTGGATAGTAGAGAGAGAATTGAGAGAATGGATAATATGCCTTTACTATTTACTACTTAAAAAAACAAACTATATATAGTATACTATATACTAAAAAGGTCATATTATGCATAATTATTATTACGTGATCATCATCAACAATAAATAGTCAACAAATATCGTTCTTAGATCGACTTTGTTTCGATACAAAAAATAACCATAGTACAAATCGTACTGATTGAACTATTTATAAAAAAAATATATATATTATATATTACTATTATTATTAGGAAAAACTTTTTGAAGAAAAATAAGAGTGCATCATCCAGTCATATATAAAAATAGTTTTTAATCTTCAAAGATATTTGTATTTAATTAAATAGATACCTACTAGCACTGTTGTTCATCTATATATATATTTATGTGTGTGTTTATTACTACATACATGCCTACCAATACTGCTCTTCTGTCTTCTTCTTGACGATCTTCAAATAATAAACAAAAATCAAAACTTGCAAATATTTTGTGTAGTATTATGTAACTGACAACCAGCCACCACCATATAATAAATATAGTATCAAAAAAGCAAATACCAAATATTGACAACAACAAATAACAACGTTATATTGTGTGATTATAAAATAACTTGAAGTGTTATTAAATTCTTAGTCCTCTCTTGTTGTTGACATACATACATACTACTACTACTACAAGTGAAATATTATTTTACTCAGAAAAAAGACTAGACAAAGAGAAGAGTATTTATATTCCAATTCCAACAAAACTCTCAACAAAAATAACAAACTCCAATCAAGAAAAAAAAGTATCAAAAATTCATTGAAAATCATTCATATCCTCGTCCTTATAATATTCGACAACTCGCAAGTCAGTCAATCATCTCATCTTATAAAAAAGTGCTGAGATAATTAATAAGAATAACATAAAAAAACTATTAAAAAGCCAAGTAAAAAAAAGGAAGTGAGTGAGAAGAGTCTGTGTTCTGATTACATATTTCAATAAGACTTTAATTTTAAATAAAATAGTTAAAAAGACTTGGTAGAAAAAAATCTCTCCAAGAATCGAATCTTCTTCCTATTTCAAAAAAAAAATCAGCTTTTGAGAAAAGTGCAAAATAAAAAAGTAAACTAGAGAACTGAAATCAAAATCACAAAAATAGACAACAAAGATATACCTGTGAAGTTTTTAATTAATATTATATAAATACTTCCGATGAAAAACATTTACTATCATATTTCGACTGGTCTCCATAATAAAACTCATTTATAATAATATTGAGACTTTAAAAACTACTACGTACACAATAATAACAATACCTGTGTTATTAGAAATAATTAATATTTAAGGATATATTATATATGCTCTGAACTCTAGTTTTACAAAAACTGACGACGAAAGTGGTTTTTCTGAAGAGAGTATTATTAGTAGAAATAATAATAATAATACACCACACAATTTATTAGTACAACAAATATATTTAAAAAAAAACACTTAATTAATTTTTTTGACTTGGATGCTATATTATACTACTCAACTGTTTTTCTCTTAAAAAAGTATCTCTTCTTGTCTCTGGTGATAATTATACCCTCTGTATCTAGAATTATTGTCAATTCTGATACTTTGGGCTGTTCCATTTAAAGTACCTTGAAAATTTTTAAAAAGCTGCAATATATTTAACTTGGTATGTAAGTTTTTCTTTTCTCTACACATATTTCTTATTTATTTTTATTCCAGTGTTGTATGCGCATTTACTTTTGCTTTAGAAAATAATATAGATAAGAACAGACTTAATTATCGTCTACAAGAAAGACAAGGTTCATTAGTGTAAAACAGTATGGAAACATTAGACGTCAGCAATATTAATAATATAACAGTGATTGGATATATGCGTGTTTCTTCTTCATGAGAGCATGTCGTTTGGTGACATTTTAGAATATCTCTATTTCTCTATCAAAGTAACAAGAGATTTTGACATCATCACACATTGCAGTCAAAAACTGCGTCTTTGCTACCTCCATCATTCCAATAGTAGAGTAGAGTCAAAAGAGAACATCTCTCGTCGTGTAGGTAGTTCTAGTCTAGTAGTAGTTGTGATGAGAAAGGTTCCATGATTATAGGTTGACTTGAAAAGCAAGCATGAAGAAGGACATTTATAATATAGTAAAGTAAAAAGAAGAAGTAGATTGTGTAGTACCTAGCTAGCAACTATGTTATATATACTTGAAGCAAATCTATTTAATTCCAGAGAGAGAGAGAGAGAAGAATCTCTTTTTCTTTCTCCATTCCTACTCTCTTTTTTTTGCTTTTGCAGTACTCATGCGATGTAAAGATGTAAAATGGAAAGAGAGTTTTAGTAGTTAGTTTTTGGGGCATGTGCAATTGAATGAAAATAGAAAATGGGAAAGAGTCCTCTTCTCTTTCATTTAAGAGTAAAGCTCCACACGGACCTCTCAACATTTCGATTTATGTATATATATGTAGGTACTCTAGAAGACTATCTCTCACTTCTACAAATTGATACTATATATTTACTTGTATAGTCACTTTAGAGAATATTATCATCAAATATAGATTATGACATGACTCTTTTTTTTTACATACCATATAAATAGATATATATTCAAGTGGATTTGCAATATAGTAATATTATTACAAGTGGATCAGTCAAATTGATAATTTATCTACAGTATCTCTAATGTGTTATAACAGTTTTAGCACATTACTGTGAATTCACTAATATATGTTTGTATAATAAACCTATTTACGTCAAAATTATTGCATATTTTTATCCCACTTTGTTCAAAGCAAGTGTTTTTTTTGTCAATGAAATATGATGCTTCTCTGTCTGAGATTTTGTTTAACTTGAGCAAACTTTCAAAATGATATATTTTTAGCTTGTTAAAATTAAAAGGGAAGGAGATTTTTGTTGTAGTCTTGTAGTATGAACGATGTCGACAAGGTTCAATTAGAAACGGACACATGCAAGAGTGATTATGACAGTGCATTGTCACGCATAAGCAACGGATATATAGTATGATTTGGCAATCTTTTATTTTGTGGCATATATATATATAATGCGATGCAGTAACTAAAACATTCAGCAAAGTTCCTATTAAATATATTTCAGTTAAGTTGTTTTGTAGCGTTGCCTCTGTTGTTAAGTTTGGATTGGATGAATGGCGAATAAAAGGGTTATAGAGAGAGAATACATATTATATGAACAACGAGTAGTAATGTAAGGATTAAAGTAGAATTGAGTTGAGACACAGACAGGAGAAAAAGTTAGAGAAGCAGAAACTTTGTACTCTATGTATGTGTAGGTAGTAGTAAGCATATTATAATA
>VCNE01008333.1:0-10905 GCA_009869805.1 Oncopodura yosiiana
GAACCATCTTCTATAGAAATTGCTAATCAAGATCGTCTTAATCAACAAGAAAAATTATTAGAAGAACAGAATGAACAATTAGAAAGTCATCGAACTACTACTCAACAACAATTGCTTGCTTTGCAACAGCAACAAGTACAAATAAATGATCAGCAATCTAAATTAAATGAACAAAATGTTCAATTAGAAGAGCAAAGAAAATTATTAAATGAACAACAAGTGCAATTAACACATGAACAACAAAAATATGAATTACAAAATTTAACATTGAAAACACAAGAAAGTAAAATTCAAGAGCAGCAAAGTAAATTAAATGAGCAGCAAGTTAAATTAGAAAGACTAACAGATCATTTGATTGAATTAGAAGGACAAAATACAGATGAAACTTTAAGACATGAGCAATTGGAAAAAGAATTACGAGAAGAAATTCTTATATTAAAAAATACGACAGATGAAACTTTAAGGCATGAAAAATTGGAAAAAGAATTAAGAGAAGAAATTCTTACATTAAAAAAAGGAATGACTAATAAGGAAACAATTGAGGAACTTCAAAATCTACATTTTGTATTAGAACAATTTCAAAAAGAAAAGACTCAAGAATTGACACAAGTTGAAGTTACTCATAAGAAAGAAGTAACCAATTTACAACAACAAATTAGTAAATTAACTCAAGATTTAAAAATTGAAAGAGAATATAGAAGTCAAATCGAAGTTGGGTTAGAAGCAGCTAAAGCACTTGATGTTGTAATTGAAGAAAAAACTCGTTCAATTACAGAATTAAAGAAAGAACTTCAAGAGAAAACTATTGAAATTGAAAAATTACAAAAACATATTAGAGATATGTCTTGTGATGGAAAAGTTGATAGATTTTTAGTCAAAAATTTAGTTGTTGGTTATATAACAACAAATAAGAAACAAGATGCACTTAGAGTATTGGCTACAGTTTTAGATTTTGAGTAAGTTAAAATAAAACTACTTAATTCAATTTGATATTGGATGCTTTATTAATTCCAATTCTTTCTTTCTTTTTTTTTGTATAGCCAAAGTGATTATGAAAAATTGGGACTTTTAACATCTCCATCCAAGCCTCAACAAACTCAATCATTATCAGAAGCATTTATAAAATTTCTAGAAAATGAGTCACAGCAAAAACAACAAATACCAACAACAGCATCTCTAACCTCAGCTTCAGTACAGCAGCATCAACAACCTATTCCATTAATTAATTTACCTCATCAAAATATGAGACCTGGTGGTGGACGGTGGTGGAGAAGATACTAGTAATTCTATTTTAAAAGATGTTTTAAAGCCTTCATAAAGAAAATAATAATACTATATAGTTTTATATATTCATTCATATTGGTGCCATTTCAGTCAATCAATATTCAATTTATTGTAATTTATATTTATATGTAACAAGTACTACAAGATGAATGTATTTTGAAATGTATAATATATATATAGAAGTTACTGAAGAAAACCCCGTTAAAATAGTTTTAGTTTTTTTTATTTGTTTCGAGGAGGAAAAACATTTTCTCTAAAAAATTTTGCACGATCTCCACTAGGAGAATTATAATAAACATTTCCTGGAGGAGAATATTTTGCAACAACTATTGTTCTACGTCCATATTTTGAAACACCAATTCCTAGTTGTTTTGAATCCTTCCAAACAACTTGAGAAAAGGTTGTAGCTTGAGGGTTTCTCCAATTATAAGTTTCAATTGTTTTGTACCATTCATCTACTGCTGCTTTAACCTTTCATATTAATACAAAAATTAGTCATATATAGTTTATTTAAAGTATAAATAATTGATCCTCTTACAATGCTTGCCGAGTCTAATGAACTACCAGTCATCTCAAATAAATTTTCACCACCTTCGGCTGCTGCATATGCCCAATTTTGTCGAATAAGATAATCTGCACGAGATTTTGCTTGATTATTTAATTGTTCATTAAGAACTAAAGGGGGGACACTATGTCTTCTTCTATATTGATTATGAATTTGAAGTCCCATTCTTTCATAATCAGTTCCTGCACCATTAACTGCTTGACTACTGCCACCAATACCACTTGGATAGTTAGTATCATAAGGAGGGCGAGCTGGTGATGATGTAGGAGGAGGTGGAGGAGTAACAACTTGTCTACATAAACTAGCAGTTGTAATTTTATAATCTGGAAAATTCCATTTGAAAGTGCTGGATTCTGCTGTAGGAGTTAGTTGTAGAGATCTTCCATTACAATTTCCTTCATAAAATTGAATACATTTTCCATGAACATTAACCCAAAATAAGCCTTGATTCCAGAAACTTGGAACTGAAGTACAATCTTTCATATTCCATTCTGTATATGCAGCTGAAAGAATATAAAATATAGGAAATTACATCATTGTAATAATAAATAATGCATTTTTTTACTTACACTGATCGTCAATATTATCATAAACAGTTATTACAAAACTTCCACTTGGTCCTGTGTTGTGCATAATAAAAAAAGATATGAAATCATTACTTGACAATTTATTAGTATGCAATATATGTAGTTATATATATTATAGATAAACTCTTTATTACCTTTAGGTCTTCCAAGCTGTTTGTTAATTGATGTTGGAGTTTCATCTTCTTCAATACTACTACTCCATTTATCAGCTAGCTCATTTATCCAATCAACAAATGAATTGACTTTAGTAAATGTATTATAATTTTCACAATATCCCATAGAAGATAATGGACGGCTATCTACATTACTAGTAATTCCTTGAATATAAATATGATGAGATAATCCATCAAAGAAAATAAGTCCTCCACCTGATTGATTAAGAAAATAATTTGTAGATAATAATTTTTCTACTCCAATACTCAATTAGACCCACCACTATCTCCAGAACAAACACTTTGACCATTTTCATAACCAGCACAGAATTCAATTGATGTGATCTCTTTTCCTAAAGCTGCACTGCAAACTTTGTTGTCACTTGCAGGCAATTTAGCATAATTCATATTTTCAGTAATTGAAGAATGTTCATCTAATCCAAAACCAGCAATATATCCAACTCCTTTAACTTCTTTATTTGCCATTTCTTTTGTGGGTAGACAAGCAGGTTGAACAACATCAGAAATTGTGACATTTCCAATTAATTTCATCATTCCTAAATCATATTGAAGAGTACTATAGTCATAGCTTGGATGTAGTTTGATTTCTTTAACCTGTACAGATGATACATATATAAGAACGTTTTAAAGAATTCTATATTTCATAAATAATATAAAGCTTACTGAAAGTATTTGAGTCTGTGGATCATTTTGATTCTTTTCAAAATCACTACTCACAGGACCTAAAACCACAAGGAAATCATCTACCGGACGTGGACGCTTACTTCGTAGTTTATGAGCCAAGCAATGTGAACTATGATGATAGAACAAAATTATTAGTATGTAAATTAAGAGATCTTTTTAAAAATTTTATATATTGACTTACGCTGTCAAAATGAGAAATTCCTTATTGGAAGGATAGACTAATGTACCACCACAAAAGTAATAATATCCTTCTAATGGACTGTCACGACGGAAAAGTGCAACATGCCACGGGAACCTGAGACAAAAAAGTGTAAGTTTTATAAAAAGATCATGCTACTGTCAATTATTCTGAATAATGAAGTTGTTGCTTATTACATTTCTCTAGTTGTAGCAATGCCATGAACAATGACAGCAGCTCCTTCAAAAATTGATGTTGGTTTACCACATTCTAGTCTACAAACAAATTGGTCAAATGTAGTAAACTGAGTCCATGATCCATCATTTTCACAAGTAATTGAGCCTCCTTTATCATCACCAAATGGACTTGTGTAGTATTTTGCACATTTGTATTTAGCAATTGTTCTCGTTGGAACACTTCTTGTTTCACAATCTACAATTGATCGAGTGATTGGATGATAGCATGTCAAAGAAACTCCCTATTACAATTAATGATCTTAGATAATATTTAGTTAAAACCAACTTATAATATATTTTACTTACATTACGTATTGTTAGAGGTGGACAATCGCCAAATACTTGTGCTACATAAGTACACAAGAAAATAGCACAAGATAAAAAATAATCCAAGTGCATCTTTCCCATTTTTACAGTTATATATAATGCAGAAGAATCAAACAACCGAAAATGGAGAATGCCTTGAGAATACTGAAGTAGGTCGACTATTCGGCTACTAAAGAAAAGTAGTAGGAAGAAAAAAGAAATCTCTATGTGACCTTGGCCCTCAATAAGAAGATGAAAAATGTACGAGAGAAGATGTTTTTATGATTGTTGTCACATAATAGCTAAAGTTTGGGTAAATACAAGTGTTTTTCTTTTATGATAAAAGGTATCTGGTATTTCCTATATCTATATGTATAAGAAAATGAGGGCAAAAAGACTCTGTGAGAATGGAAAGCAGTATTTTGTTAGATGATGTATTGCATAACAATAAGTATATAATAGTTAAGTTATTTATTCAATTTTGTATTAGAATCAATAAAGTCTCTGAATGAAGATACTCTTGTATATACACCAGGGTAGTCAGGTCTAGCACAACCTAAACCAAAGCTAACAATTCCAGCAAGAATATCTCCAGACATTAATGGACCACCTGAATCATTTTGACAACTATCTTTTCCAGATTCTCCAGAACAAATCATAGTTTCTTTAATAAACTCTCCATAAGATTGACGACATGTTTCAAGAGAAACATGAGGAACTTGAACTTCTTGTAAAATATCTGACTCTGGTCCATTTTCAAAGATTCTTCCCCAACCAGCTACTTTGAATGTTCTTGTTGGTACAAAATTCTCATTAGCTAAGATTACTGGTTGTACATACTCATTAAATATGAATGGAGGTGAGACTTGTAACAATGAAATGTCATTTAAAAATGATTGTCTAAAAAAGAAAATAAAATTTTGTTTTAGTTTATTAACCAGAGTAGAAAACACTAACTACTTACGAATCGTATTTAGGATGATTTATAATATTGACAACAGAGCGACGTTGTTCAGTTCCTTCATATTTAGATAAATCATATTCACCAGCTACAACAGTATATATTTCTTTACTGAATGGAGTACAATGAGCAGCTGTGACAATAAATTCTTCATTAACAATTGTAGCTCCACAGGCATGTTGATCAAAAAATCTTAGGTCAACTATACTCTTCCAATTTTCTTTAATTGCATTTTGACCACCAACAATTAGGAATCTATTTGCTGGAAGAACTGGAAATTTACAAAAGAAAAAAAATTGAAACATTAACAATTAAATTAAATAAGTTATATTTGCTTACCAGAAGTACTTGCTGTTAATTGCAGGACAAGAAAGGGTATCAAAATTTTAATCATATTGAAATGATATTTTTTGCGTCGTACTGTCTTTAGTGTTTACCATTAATAAAGGAGATTTATATGGGATGAATGAATATTGAATGCATAATTTGCAGAGGTATTTATACCAACCTGGAATACGAAATACGTCAAATTCAGAAAGTAAACATTTTGAAATTTTATATATTTTATATACAGGAAATTCAACGAATTACCTATGTAGTGCATATATTGGATTTACCAATTTATACGCATTTCCTCTACCCTTCTACTATAAATATTGAACTCGTCTCTTATCATTTCTGGCATCCCTAATTATAATGACATGCTCAATGGCCTGTAAATTGTCATAAATAAAAGATTATATCTTATCAATCATATCAAAGTACAACTCAACTGCACTTACTGCATTCATCATCAACATAAGTAAGCTTATATACTCTTCTACTGTCTCAGCTTGCCTCAACATATGCTATATAAGTTGACATGAAGATGATTACTCCAACTACCAGTAGCTTTAACTTTATACATACTTTCAACTGTCTTAACCAACTTATAATTTCAGTTTTGAAGAGAAAAACTTGTCGCTCTAGATTAAGATTTTTTAGCTACTAGGTCACAAATGTCACATAGTTTTAGACGACAGTTATAAGTCAGGAGTACTGCTCTCTATTCTCTATATTATTATATGCATTATGCCTACAGAGGTACAATACTCAAGAGTAAAAGTGTTTTTACATAGTATACGATGACTGACTAATCTACCTACTATAAAAACTGCATTCATAAGCTCACATATATGTGATATCAACAAACAGTATGTTAGTAATGTCACGTATGAGCAGTTGTCCAAACCAGTTTTTTCTTCATATATATATATATGTAGTATAATTCAATCACAAAATCATCAATGTCTATCTTCTTACAATAAAGTCTTGAAATGCATGGGAAGAAGAAGAAAGAAGGTACGTCAGCTCATGCCATTGCCAGCAACCACCACCGCAAAAAGAAACTCTTTTAATGACAATATTGTCTCTCTCTCATATGTGTGTGTTGTACTATCGTCAACTCAATTGAATGTAGAAGCTTCGACTGTCAAGGTTGCCTTCTACTTCTATTCATTTTTCTCATCATGAAAACCACAATACTTTTACTCTTTATATTTATTCTGTTCATCTTGAACTTTACATTGGCTCAACAAGATCAATATAAAAGTAATCTATAATAATTTTTAAAAGTGTTATATTTTTAAAAGAATTTTTTTGACTAATTTAATTATTAAATTTTAGAATGTGGAAGACGACAACCGTACCTACCCAGAACAGACAACATTCCATCAAGACCAAATAGTAAAAGGAAAGAGTTGGAAGTAATTCATTCAGTAAAAAGAGAAGATTTTCCATGGACAGTTGCAATATTTAGAAGACTTTATGCTCACAATAGTTTTACTTATGAGTGTAGTGGAACATTAGTATCATTGGATAATTCTGAAATTGTTGTACTAACAACAGCTCAATGTGTTACAAAATCTGATTTCTCTGATGAACCAATGACAAATTTAAATCATATTCGCATTGTTCTTGGAGCTACAAGTAGTAATTACAATGCTAATTGGGAAGAAAGAGGATCTCGTAAATATTTAGTGAGCAAGATTGAAATTAATCCAAATTTTATACCGAAAAGTCTTACTTCAAATATGGCTATGTTGAAATTGAGTAAACCTGCTAAATTGGGTAAGTTTATATCATGTACTCATTTCATTTGAATATTCTTTGAAGCCAACTAACTCAATCACATCACTTCCATTAATCCATATGTTTCTTCAATATGAGACGTAAAGTTTCCCAATTATATAATCAGTCATAAAAGATTTAGGTTTCTGTAATTAGTAAAATGAGTTAGTACTTGTAAAGTTTTATAAAAATCTTCTAGTGTTACAATATATCTTACTTCTACTTTCTTTTAGGACGGTTTGTTCAACCTGCTTGCATTTCTGATGATCCAGAAGATTATGTTGATGTTGGAATGGTTGGAGAAGTTAGTTAACCTAAAATAAAATATTTTTGTCTTTATTCTTCATGTGTGACTAATAAAATTGTGTTAACATTTATTGTAGACCGTTGGATTCAATTGGGATGTTAGAAGAAATATTTCAGAAGACTTACGTTATGCTCGCTATCCAGTAATACCAAAGAGAACTTGTTATGAGAGAAGAGGAATTAGAATCAATAGCTTTTTGGAATTTTGTACAGGATTTCAACCAGGCTAGTAAATTAAATATCTTATTTTTTATCTAACTTTAAAATTCTAATTATTTATAATAATTAAACAGGCGCTGTAGCATGTCAAGGTGATGCTGGATCTGGCTTAGTGTTCAAATCCAAACGTCATAAAGGTTTATATTTTGTCCATGTAAGTCAATGAACCTTTAGCTCAAAACTTTTCGTTAACCGTTAAGTTTCATTGACCTTTTGTCTCTGTCTTCCTAAGGGTGTGCTAACTAATGTAGACAAACAAACACCAATGGAAAATACATTTGTTTGTCAAAACTACAATGTTTTTTCTCGTGTTGCCCCATTTATTAAGTGGATGAAAACTGTTCAACGTAAATGGAGAAAAGAAGAAGCTGACACAAGACCACCACCAGAAATTAAACCAAGAGGACCAGTTATTCCAGAATATATTCATGTAGCCTTAGATTTACAAAATCATTATCGAAATACTCATCGAGCTGCTCCATTAAAATTAGATGCTAAGGTAAAGTCTATACATTTTGGAAATTGTCAATTTTAATTTTATTGATTTTTTTGTGACAGATGCTTTACAATGCACAAGTAGTGGCAAGCTACTTACTAAAAAATGATAAATTAAAGAGACCTAGAAAAGATACTCCTTATAATTATTCTCAGAATTTATTTATTACTCGAGGAAAGGTCAAGCCAGAAGATGCTGTACGAGAAGCGTAAGTTTTAATATTTAATTTTTCTCAAACAATTTGTAAAATATGTATTATTATATTGACTTTATTTCAGAATTCAATATTGGTACAGTAATGTTGTTCATTACGATCGCTACTTTCCAAGGGCATCTGCATTTACACAAATGGTAAGTATCAAGAACTTATTTTACATATAATTATATATTTATCAAATTTCTCTACATTTTATTTTTATACGTGTAGGTGTGGAAAGGAACAAAGTTTATGGGAGTAGGAATAGCACAAGACAAACGTAAAACAGTTGTAGTAATCAACTACTACCCCAAAGGAAATCAGTATTACATGAAGGGAAGAGGCAAGTGAACGAAATAAATATTTTGAAGAAAATGTGTCACCAGCACTCAAAGGCTTTTGACCCCTTACTTTTAACCAAAACTTCACATGATGTTTCTCATTTTATTATTTATTATATTCTATCTTGTAGTATTTTGACAGTGACAGTGAAAATGTGAAATAAGCCACACGTTCACATACATACATATACAGACTATTAACCAACAATTTGTTACTTAAATATATAAACACATGTAAGTATTTTGTGATATTTAGTCAAAGACAATAAGAGTCTCCTATTGTAGTATAGTACGAGTATACATTTGTAGATACATACCATTGTTATTATTTTTTTCTTATTGTTGCTTCCTTTTTTACTCATTCATATATAAAGTAGAAGCTTTCCTGTTTGAGAAATGAACGTTGAGCGTTCAAAAATTGTTATGTTGTTTTTTATAATGTTGTATTATTATTATCGTGTGTGGAATTAGGTGAAAGCCCTTTGAAATAAAAACAAAAGTGTTTTATTACAATTTTACAATGTCATATTATGTGTACAGTATGTGTGTGAGAGATTGATTTGAAAATTGCATTTTTATAATAACCTTACATACAATGAGTTATTGCTTTGCTCTGACTGTTAGCCTAGTTATTTTCTTGAATTACTGAGTGAGACACATTGCATGTAAAAAAAAATGCATATAGATTGTGGCCTTCTCAATTCTCATATGTTTTCTAACCTAACTAAAAAGATTACTAAAGCTTCTAGCTATTAGCTAATATAAAAACTTGTGGTGTGGGTCTGAGAAAAATGCATTAAAAGTTTCATAAAAGTGAAAATAGTATAAGAAAAAAGTTGTTATTATTGTGGCTTTGAGGAGACGTGCAAGTTACACGGATGATTTGATGAATTACATTATTAAATTTTTATATTGTTGTAAGTACATTTTGGCCATTATTGTTGCATTATGTCATGTAGTGCTATTAGCATACACGCCTTTGGCTTGCGTGCAAGGGAAACTTGAACTGTTGAACTTGACCATTTTGTATATATGTTGACAGAAAATGAAAAAAACGGCACATGACTCGTCATCATAATAATAATACAAAAAAGTCAAAAGTCACTTTCGATGTCAAACAATTTTTTGGTAAATGGAAAAATGAAAGTTTCAAAGAGATGAGTACTATATAAGCTTCTACTCTGTCATTAGACAAAAACGAAGATGAATGACCTAATGACGCACTCTCAACTGCCCTTTATGTTTTCTGTGTATGTTTTGTAGAAAGAGAAAAAAAAGAACTCAAAATGAGGATATGAAATATTATAATGATAATAATACATATATAACATATATAGTAAGTGTTTATTACTTTTTCCTTTTTGCACCTATGCCAGAAAGATTTTATGTCTGTAAGCAAAGTCTCACTCTCAGAGAAACGTGAGTGTGAAAATATAATAGCGTATATATATAATAAAACTCACATCAAGTTTCTAATAAAGTATCTATTAATATTCAAAAAATGGTATAGAATTACTCATGAGATTTTAAAGTGTGTAATAACAGTTTTTTTATATCTCTAAATATGGGCATTGTTGACTGGTGGAGTAAAGAATATATGTGTATTGTCAATCGTCATCTTCTTTCTGTAAATCAATATAGTCTGGCTCAATGTTGTACTTGGGAACTTTTTTTCTGTTTAAAACATTCTACAACAAGAAAGCAAGCATAAAAAATGAGAAACACTTTTTTAGTAAATGATTTGAGTGATTTCTTTTTTAGTTTTTTTGCTTACTTGTACACATGCACGATAAACTTTGAATAGAGGATCACACATGCTGGTGTCTTGAGCTGTACTTTTATTATTGAAAAGATCTGCTAGCCAAACGTTGAAGCAGGATTCATAAGATGCTCTTAGCTCATTACACTCTTTGCCTATGCTATCTACAACAATCTGCAAAGATGAAATCAATTAAGTAGTGTAAAATCATTAAAAGTTAACAGTTAATTAAATAAAAATATTGAAATATCCTTTGCGTACCACATGCTTAGGACTTAATACTATCTTGTCAATTTCTTCTGGTGTTCCTGCTCGTCCTGCCATTTTTTAACAAAAGTTTACATATTTGACAGTTCATAAATGACATTTATGCAAGAAGATAACTTCTTATCTCCATCAGAAACCAATGAAGAACAAATATACGTTTATAGATATATTCAGATTCTGTCAAAATAGTAGGTTATTCAATAGATTGTATATAAGCTATGATTTTTAAGAGGTTTAC
>VCNE01008337.1:0-10285 GCA_009869805.1 Oncopodura yosiiana
TATGCATTGGTAGATAAAACAATTCATCAAGAAAAATAGTTCATAAATTTAAAGCTTTGTGTAAGCCTTTTAGATATGAGTGATATACTTGAATTATGTCATTCAATTGTCACAATATTCTAACACAAATATAGAAAACGGCATATACTACAAATCAATTTGTAAATGTCAACACATATCTATAAATAGTCAATTAAATGGATTTATTTAGTATTGATCGTTTTTAAGATGAAAAAATTCCGTGTGGTTGTTCAAGTTTTTATCAATGGGAAAATTCGAGAGATTATATAAACTGTCAATCATTCATACTACACAGTATTATAAATTAGTAAGTCCTCATAAATTAATAACCTAGTCTCAATTTGTATATTACACCATACATATGTCTGTCAACATGAATTCTTTAAAATTTATCTTGTTAACTGTAGCTTATTTTGTAGCAACAAGTTGTGTACTAGGAGAAAGATACGTAATTAATACAGAAGAAGACTGGAGACTATTTGAAGAGTTGGGACTTGGTAGTATTTTAGGAGAGTGTGTCTATAGAAATTCTCTAGCTGATTTTCCGTCTCAATGTCCTATCAACCAAACAATTGCTCCAGGAAGAAAAGGATTCTGGACAGTTGACTGTCAAGCTAGCCGGGAATGTATATTCAATATTTCATTAAGTGGTTCATTTTCTGGTCGACTACAGTCAATTGGCGTAGAATTTATTGCCAGCGGTCGCAATAAGGTCTGTATTGTGTATGAACGATGGGAAGCTTATTGTCGTTTTGATGCTCCATGGATGAATATTTCTTACAGCTTTACTACTTCGAATGTGAGTTTAAATATATAAAATAAAGGTTTATGACAAATTAAGAAAACAAATATACTTTTACAGACGGTTGCAGGTATAATAGCAGATCATCGTTCTATCAATTCATATGGACTCATTGACAAAATGTTCATTGAGTACGAGTCAATTGAAAGGTCAACAGAGCTCAACTCTATAACGAAGAAAATTCAGATACCACGGAAGTACAAACACCAAACTAATTGAATTTTATCCTTGCACCGTCTTATGCCAAAAAGAAAATACTTGATGTATCAGTGAATTCTGAACTTAATAACAATATTTTAATATCAAAAGATTCTGCATCCTGTAAAGAACAACTTTGATATGAATAAAGCATGAACTCGACGAACGTACCTACGAAAATTATTTATGTGTAGATCACTTTTACATTATTAAATCATAAGCCCTGTAGACTCTAAAAAGAGAAAAATTATCAGGGACAGACATATGAATAAAGCATGTATTCGACGAACGTACCTACGAAAATTATTTATGTGTAGATCACTTTTACATTATTAAATCATAAGCCCTGTAGACTCTAAAAAGAGAAAAATTATCAGGGACAGACATCATAAGAAAAATTATTCACATGTAAATAACAGAGTACAGTTAAATGCCCACTATTATTGCGATGTGAGACGGTAAGCTCTTTACATTGTACAATTTCAAAAAATGACCAGAATAGTCTTAACGTCAAGTCTTTCTCTTGACAAAAGTGCAAATAATTCAGAGCTAAGTTTTTCTCCCAATATTTGTTGTCATGAGCTGACTCATAAAATGAACAATTGTAAATCTCAAGAGATATACTGTCATATCATTACTTGTAGCATCTTGTCATATCATTAAGAAAAGTTTATATATAATTCTCAAGGCTGAAAACAGAAACATCAAAACTAAATAAATTCCAATTAAAGTATTGCCAAGCGTAAACTCAAATATAATTGCCTGTTATCGCCATAGCTTGCATACAAAACAAATGCAATTATCATAATAGCATTTTTATTACTTAAATTACTTCAAGTTTACAATGCTCTACGACAACTAAAATAATTCAATATGACACAACACAGCTTACTGGTCTCGTTTAGTACAAGATTTTGTGATAAAACGAGTTACAAATATCAGCTTTCTTCTAATGCATTGTATCCCATTAAACGAGTGAATGCATAACCAAACCCTTTCGTAATATAAAAATTCAATCAAAAATTCAATGCAACAAACGACACAGATAACACCATAGAAAATAAATATGATACTCAGTAACTCTAAACTTAATTGCACTTGCTCATCACCGTAGCTACACAACGTCTTCATATATACAGATTTTTTCTCCTCAGAGTTTCTACACTCTCGTTTTCTTTTATATATATTTTCAACATTCCATGCACCTAATTCCAAATGCTCAAATCTTTCTTGTATCACCTGCCGAATTCCCGACTCGAATAAAGCCGAAAAGCTTGTATCAAGAATCCAGAACCAATAGTGGTAATATCGTGGCTCCCAAAATTGAGGAACTGTCAATTCCTCCAGTCTGATAATTATAGGATTGTCAGAAGCAAAATATTCCAGGATACCAACAATGATTTTTAATATCTTCAGATTTACCTATAAGACTTACATAAGGCATAGACGGTACTGAATACAATTCCGATTCTACTGTACCACTTTCTTTCGAGTTGGAATACTTGTAGTATGTATTAGTTTGTAGCAAATTTACGTCTACCTTTGAAGCTACTGATACCATTAAGTCAAAAACGTCTAGAGTACAGCCAGAAAATGAGATATTATTCCTTTGAACTGAGTTATGGCTCCACCTAAGTTTAGCTGCACAGTTCTTAGGATGCACTATGACTCTCTGCGTCAGTTGAGCATATTTTTCTGTAGTACTTCTAGACACAAGCTGACCATTGAAATATTTTATAATTTGCAACAATCCACTTGACTCATAATATGATACTCTATTTCTATTAGCATCAAGCTTAGCTTTCCATGTTAATGGAAGTATAGGGCAACAAGTGTCTTGAAGCAAATTCTCAATATTCTCAGGTAGTCCGAAATGCCTTGGAAAAATTAGTTCTTTTAGTACTGAGCCTTTATACGCATTTCCAAGAATTAATGCAGAAAATATTAGACCGACTAGTATACAATTTTGAGATGATTTAAACCTCTCACTTAGAATTCCTTGCTCAAGAATCACAGCAATGACATTATAAACCGAATGGAATAAGTTAACTGGCCAATTTTTCTGATAAAATCTGCTAATTATAAAGTACATAATAGCCACAACAAAAATACTACATATTATTACTATACATGTCAATTCGTCAAATGTTCCTTGCAAAGCATATGGTCTAAAGTATTTCCAATTTGGTACAATGAGAACGCTATATGAATGATATATTGGATCTGAGCCGCTATACATTCGATATATGTTAGACTCAGATATTTGCATTCGTTTCACTTCCATTGCTAAAGTGCGACTCGGTGGTTTTGTAAAGTTGTGTTGCCGCATTAGTATATTATGAATGCATTGAACTGAAGAGTAGCAATTCATTCTGGACAAATATGTTCCACTAATATTTATAGGGTCAGATGTAAGAACCTCTTGTATACGAACGCCTTGTAGTTCAAGGTCTGAATTAAGTTGACGCCATAGTGCCAGAATTTTAAATAACTTAGTAGAAGTTAAACATTGGTGTTTTGGCTCTTTACAGTGACCACAAATTGCATACAAGTCTCCATTAGGTTTCACAACAATAAAAGGCATACCTGCAAACAACCGTTCGGAAAACTGCTGTGTTTGTACCTTCATTCTGAAACTAAAGTCAATTACAGAATTTGTTAAAACCACATTGAGCTCTGGTTGTAGCCTAATCAGTCCCCAGATAGAGGGAAAGGTTCCACACATTTGAATGTTACAGTTAATTTTGATATAATTTTCAAAATCCAAAGAGAGGTCGTGAAGCTCGATGAAACATTCAGAATATTTTTTCTGGTGAGGATTTTGATGGTGATTTTTATAACCAATTTTGGCACGTTTAGTGTTGAAAAGATTACGAGATATGAAAATAGACCTGGAGTTGTCATTTGAGAGTTCTTGGGTAAGGGAATTAATGTAAGATGTGTTGTTTGGGAAATTTAAGAGGATGATGCAATTTTTGGAAACGCTTCTTAAAGTGCTAATCAGAGTTTTGGAATTTGAGAGGACTACAAGGTATAAAAGTATTTGAGTGATGCTGACAAACATTTTGAGCTTTAACTTTCAGTGTCAAGGGACGAACATAAACTGAAGTAAAAGTATAGTCTATGGAGTTTAGGAGTTGTGTACAAAGTTTTCTGATGAGTAATTTCTGAATTCTATGTGCTGATTTTTTGGACTATCAAATATTGAAATAAGACTTTTTAGTCGTTATTTTGATTTTATTGAAAACAAATAATGTGTTTCTTAAGTTTGACTGAACGTTCAACGTAACATAGAGTTCTTTACAGTTCTATTGTATACTATCAAATAAATATATGAGTTGTATCTGCCTTTTTAATTTAAGACAGTAAGAAGTTGTCCAATTTATTGCAAGTATCATTATTCACTAATGTAGCATTAGTAATGCTATATCATTATTTTTGGAAGCTTCAGTAATGACATCATTAAAACTTTGAATTGTAATGTCCATTATGCTTTATAATGTGACACTTTGACAAAGCCATACAAAAACACGTTGAATTATTTATACAATTCCATTCCAGCATATCATTTCCTTAATATTTGAACTGAAGTAGAACTACAATTATGCAATCATCGCAAATCCCATAATTATAAATTCCGTTCCTAACAGCGTTACTTTAGTACAGCCAATATCTTCTAATCTGATAAAGGTTTCATAGAAGCACAGAATATCGCAAAAACTGATATGCCTTAGTAGCTCCTTTTTCGTGTATGTTACTCAATATTTAATAATATATGACACCTTGCATATGTATATAGTAAGTTCGCAGAAAGTTTAATTCTGATTTATTTACATTTGCTTACTCGTCTTCAATGGTGATTCACAAGTTCTCTTGAAGTGCTAAAATGCTTTCCAAATTTACACTAAATTTTCTCAAGATGATTACTACTATAACATCTTTTACTGGAGCATCTCCTTACAAATGGAGAAATGACCGTGTCGTGTTATCTACATCAGTAGCCCAGAAATTGCTCCGTATATTTGTTCACTCAGTGTCACTTGTTAATGAAGGATTTTTGATTTTCAGAATGATTCAAGCGTTTGTATCTGAAGATCCGAGACATAATAATTTCCCTCAGAGAATACTCAGAGTGTATTTTGTCTTTGCACTTGGTATTTCTCCAACACTCTTGGCTCAATTTCGTCGGAGGTGGAATGAAATTCCGGCTTTTGTGACGTCATATATTTCATACTATAAACAGTTAAAAGGTAAATAAAGTATATACAGTGGACTCTATCTATAACATAACGCCATAATTTTTCAATTTTCTACGTTATAGAGAGAGTGATAAAAAGACAAACTCTCTCTATATAAAGTAATTTGAAGCAAAATAGCATAATGTTCCTTATAAAGAGAGTCATTGGTTTTTATTTATTATTTGTTAATGTACGTATATGGTTAATATGATGCTGAACGACAAGTAAAGTTTTGCGACACAAGAAAAGTTAGAAAGATTTTAAATATTGGAGAAAGTTTGTCAAAAACGGTAAGAGATAATAAGGTGGCATTTTGAGCCAATTTACGTTATACACAGAGTAATTTTTCATAAAATCCCGTGAAATAGTTACGTTATAGGCAGGTTTCAGTTATAGACAAATGAGTTATAAAGAGAGTGAGTGCAATGTATTAAGATAGGGAATTGGCCAGAAAACTGAGATATGTTACGTTATCGACAGAATTACGTTATAAAGAATTGCTTTATAGAGAGAGTCCACTGTATTTAATATTTCTTCATAATATGGAGTTCATAAGTTTACCATTTTCATTACGCAGTGACATATCTTTTGCCACAGTACGGCATGAAACCAAATTCTTTTGAAAAATATTTAAAAACTCTTTTCTTAATAAGTCAACTAGCCGTCCTTCAACAATCAATTGAAGCCATTAAACGTCCAGAAAAATTTATGTATGTAACATCCATACTTATCGAAACTCTTGATGAGAAGCCATCTAAAATAATGATGCTCCCAATTTCATTTTTACATATACTTAATCTTTATAATGAGTGGATGTCTTTAATTTTCTGGAATTCTGTATTGGTCTCATTTCTTGGCATATCAACGAAAATATTACAAGAGCTTCAAAACAGTATAAAAAATCCAACTACCAAAGACTCTCTAAGATTGCCAGAAAATGTGGCTCATAATTTACGATGCTTGCAAATACTACAACAGCAATTCAACTATGTGTATACACCACTACAGCATAGACTTCAAGCTCTTGTATTCATGGTAGGAGTATTAGCCACATATAATGGATTTCGAACTTCAGGACATCGATCAAGGATTACAATGACAGTTGCTGGCTTCGCTATTATGCATTTAAAATATATCTTTCAAACATGTGGACGACATCATGATGCATCAGTTCAACTACACAATTCTTGGAAATCACTAAGAGGCAATAAATCATATATGAGAAAGTTTATGAAATCTGTACCAACTTTCAAGTGTCAATTTGGTCCGTTTTTCTATGCTGAGAAATCTACTGTTGTAGAAGTATTGTATCAATTTTTTGATTTTGCTATTTCAATGCTACTTTCCTTTTAAACATCAATATTTATTTTATGTATTAGTAATATTAATTTAAAATAGGTAACGATATATTCTACACAGATGTGTTTTCTTACTTAGTTGCCAATAAAACTGACACTGTATTATCTACAATAATTTTAAATAAACTTAGAGGGGTCACGCGCTGAATGACATATAGACTTCCAACTCTAACTCCGAAACTGTGACATGTCTCCAATAATTTAACTCTTGAATTTATTTTACTAGCAGTGAGTGAAACACCGTCTTGGAAATGTATCGTGGCTTCATTGACTCTCGAAGCAATTTGAAAACAAATCATTTCAACTAAGAAGAAGCTAAGGACAACACCAGGGAAAATCATATAAATATGGAATGGAACAACACCTAAAATAAAACTTATGATTAGACAATCTATATAGATATTTTAAATATTACCTATGAATCGTAGAGTTGCATAGTTGTAAACAACAATAAAGGCAGAAGCTATAAATTTTAGAACCCAAATTCCAAGCCAGGCGAAACAATCATTAAATATTCGATTCAACAGCTCAAGTTTTTTGTAAGCTGAGTGACTACTCCGCAGTTGTTTCACAGAGTTACATTCTTGAAGTGATAATCTAGTAAAGTAAATACATATTAAAATTTCAGGCTAAAAGTCTCATCTTACGGCAACTGAATTTCAAAAATTTTACCTGAGCATTCTGATCCAATGGGAACTTACAGACGCATAAATAAGCAAACTATACGCCGTTGGTATTAAAACTACCCAGCAGCATGTAATACATAGAGTATCATAAGTTGCAAAAATTAATCTGGTCCATATTGACTGAATTGATGATGGGAGAAGTGAATAATAAAACTGCTGATGATCTTCAAATTGCCATGCAAAAAAGTAAAATAGCAAAGACCAAATTATTCCTGAAATACATAAAGCATTTACAATGGCTGCCACATTCTCCTCGACTTTTGATTCTGACTTATCTATAAAAATCTGCATTAGTGAGACTTGTATAATTTCTATATAATTATTTTTTTACCTGAGAAACATAGATGTAATTTTCGTATCTCGTTAAGACAGTTGACAACATCTTGACAATAGACCCAATGTAGAACATAGAAACAACTGACAATAATAAAGGCAAGGACTAATGCTATATGAATTGCTAGTGATAAATATGTCCAGTTGTTATTTGCTACCATAGAGTATAATCGCCAAGCTTTAAATATAGTATAGATAAAATGTTCTAGGAAATTAAATATATTTAGTAGCCTCGGATATATTGAGGAATGTCGCGTAAATTTTTGCTTTTTCTCGTCCCATTTTAAAGGAATAGCGTGAAGGTAATTGTTCAGTAGGAAGATGAGTTCAAGTCCGGTTTTATGATTTGGTGTCATTTTCTTGCTTACGTTTTAAGCACTGATATTGCAATTGTTTTATGAATATGTTAAGTAGCTATTTAAATCACAGCATGTTTGACCTTTTGCATTTTTGACTTATAGAAAGCTTGTGGTGAAGATACAGTGGACTCTGTCTATTATGCCAGGATTTTAAAAATTTTATGGTGACATATAGAGAGTTATTGAGAAAAGCTTTCTACAAGTTCAGAGTGAGTATTTCCTATGTATAAAGTAGCACAGTTATAAAGTTCATGAATAAACGATGACAAGTATATATGCAGAGTAAAAGGTTTTCTAGAGCAATGCATTAAGACAGGAAGTTCGCCATAATTTCTAGTAGAGAGAATGACGCTATAAATAGTTGCATTATAGGCAGAGTACACTGTAATAAATAATCTCAGTTAGTTGTGTAAGAATTTCATATTTAATTAAATGTATACGACTTGGAGGAAGAGTAAAGATTGTCTTGCGAAAATTCACAGTATGCACTATATGAAAATTCCAATTCTTGGTGAGAGCTAATAAAGTATGCAGAAATTAAGAACGTTTCGCAATTTTGATTTCATTGCTTAATATGTAAATTTCATAATGCTATGGTTTGTACAGCTTCTCGGTAGCTGCAGTCTTAATTTATTAAATAAAGGTGAGATACATTAATGTACTAAAATCTTATAGGAATCTAATGAAGGTGCAACGATGAGGATATGCACAATCAGTAATATATTCAAGTAGTAACTACATTATATGAATAAATACAATTTACAGCTAACAATCTTTTTTGATTAATTTTGACACATTTTATCTGAGTGTTACTTTAACTATACTTTCAGGTTGGAATACAAAAATGTCAATTCGGGCTTCAGCCAGGTAACCACTATACACCAGGTAACTTCTTTTTTTTACGCAACTGTTTCTGCCATTCAATTTGGTCTGTTTGTTGCTTTTCCTTTCTTTTTCTTAATCTCTCTCTATATTTATTAACAATTTCTTGAGGAACGTATTCTTCAGGAATTGGTGGATAGTCCAAATCATCTTCATCTACTACTTCTTGATCTCTGCCATTGGAATGCACTGAGCCAGCTCTGTAGAATGAATCATATATAAATTGGATTATTATTTCAGACTACGTTTGTAGTGGTAAAGATTATATACTAAAATCTTACAAGAATTTCTATTACTGTAGAAGAAGATTAACCCTTATAAACAAAATCTATCTATAGGGCTCATCAGCAAAGGAGATACTATACTATAACAACTTGTGCTTCAATTTACTCAATTAGTTGTGTTCCACACTTCTAGCCTACAGCTCTCGTCAGGTTAACCTAAACACACAAAGTTCCTTAATTCTCTATTTTTAGCCACAATTTTCTATATAGGGGATTAATTTTGTCTATACGAAAATGCTTAATGGGGATATTCTGAGCCAATTAATACTATAGAAAAGACAAATTTTCTTAAGCCTTATAAGAATTGTGATATTAATAAATTATTATAAAAGATTTAGAGAGCTCTTCACTACAAACAGAGTCCACTAATTAATATAATACGTAATACCTGTGATATGGTGACGAACGATGTGACGAGGGCCCAGAAGAAGTTTCCCCATGAACATTTCTCTTGTGAGCTCTTCTTTCACTATTAGTTGGGAAAAATTTAGTTGGACACCTAAGTGTAAAAATACAAGTCCTTAGGTTAATTTTACGAATTACTAATTAATATTACTAATTACCTTCTACAAGTATACCAAGTTGTTGGTGGTGACTCAGCCATTGGAGGGCAAATGTAAGTTTATTAGTCTTGTAAATTGACAAGTGTTAAAAAAGTTTTTTGCTAAGAACTACTACAATACAATGAATGAAATAAGAGAGAAGTGAAGAAAAATTTTTTGGAGGGATTTAGTGAACATGTGTAGCCGGCTTATTTTCTAGTTGGCTGCAGGAAGTGCATTTTACTTTATTGCCTATGTAATTTGTAGGTTTCTTAGGCTTATAAGAGATATGCTGCATTGCATTGCAAAGAACTAAGATCTATAGAGTATCTATATAAATGTATCCCTTCCGCCTCTTAGGGTTAAAATACAATGTAAATGCCGTAAAATACAGCGTATGACTATGGTAAGTGGGTAAAGAGAAAATAATTACCAACCGTAGAAACTTTTAGACTTATAGAGTACCCAGGAGATTGTGCAAAGTTGGCCCAACGTCGGGAAATAGTCGTTGGAAAATGGGAAGAAGTGGCCGCTGGATGTACCAACTGCCGACTGTGAAAAATTACGCTTAACCGACCGTGG
>VCNE01008345.1:0-36471 GCA_009869805.1 Oncopodura yosiiana
TACAAAACTTTCCAATATTAAGTTTTAGCTCAGTATTATTACTTAAAGTAATAAGAAGAAAATATGACAAAACTGAGAAATTATTAACGGAGACGTACGTGATCAAAGCATAAAGTCACAAATTTTTGTAATATACAAAAATACTGTCGAAGAATCAGCAACTCAATAATGTTATTCTCTCTAGGCAAAACGTATTCAATTCAAATTCATTCAAACATAGAAATTGACGTGAAAAGAAAATATTTCATATACTCTATTGTTCAAATACCAATAATAATACTAGCCAATAAGACTACTTCTCATAGAGTAGATATAGGGATATTACATAAGTAACCAGTTCAGATCAGCTTACAGATCACATACATATAGGATATAGAAGTCTAGCTAAAAATACGCTTCTGACAGGTTCATGGCTTCGTGGATTGAATACTTTGTAGAGAAAGAGAAAGTTCTCTTTTTCTTTTGAATCTTATACTACAGAAACAGATATATGCATATAGATTTACTAGATTTACATATTCTTTCTTTTCGATCCATTTCAGCCAATATAGTATAGACAAAAAAGTCTAAAGTTACTTCTATATGTGTACACTTCAATTCCACATGTTCATGCATTATACTCTCTCTCTCTCTCTCAAAGTCTAACATATTACGAAAAAATCTACATTCTACATTTGTTCTTGTTTGCAGAAGAATCACTGTGCTGCTAGTGTGGTAAATCACATTTGGATTGCTTGCCGATTCCAATTTCAATAGGCTATAGATCTCTCTCTTTTTCTCTCTTCTCTGTGATTCTTCAGAAGGTAAATCTAATAGTATATATGCTTTCATGTGCTATATGTCAAGATGTGAAATAGAAACTAGAAATGAAACAGCAGTATGAAATGAAAAAGCCATATGAAGAAAAAGTATGAGACAGAGTAAAATAAAATAATTTTGATCACACGAAGAAATAGAAAAGGTTGTGTGCACTTTAAAATGAAACGAAAAAAATACTAAAGCCTTTTTCTTCTTTTTGAGAAGGTTTATATATATTTCATTCACCCTCTCCCTTTTGCTACTTTGCTGTCTTTTTTATATTCTTTGGTTTTTTACGTTCCGTTTGCTGTCATGATTGTGTCCAACAACTTTCAAGGAGAAATGTAAAATGTTTTCTCCTCGTATTTTTCTCCTTCCGCTTTGAAGAGGATTTAGAAAGATCGACAACCAATTCAATTCCCATCTTACATACAGTATAAAGAAACCTGCTTTTCTCCAAAAAGGAAAAAAAGCAGATGACAAAGTAATCCGGCAACTTTTTTCTGTTCATGGAGATTCGTGTTTAGCTCTATACATGAAAAATGACAAAAATAAGATGTCGGAAAAATGATAGTAGGACAGAAAGTATCATAAATTTGATAGCTGTATAGATATATAGTTATACTAACCAATTTCTATATAAAGGTTTTATAAAAAAAAAGTTTCACTCATAGGCTAAATATACAGGCTTTATTATATATTGATAAATCAATTCTAGTAGTTCGTCTTTTTTCCATCTTAAATTGCGACGTGTCTTGTAGTGTAGTTGTACATGTTGTTAGAACATTTTATAATGCTTCTTCTTCTCTTTCTCTACCTCTCAAACTACAATCTCGTGCATAATACATAAATTCATAATAGGAAACTACTATTCCAAGAGAGAAAAGAAAAGAAAAAACTAAATGCTCGCAACAACACAGGGAGCCAACCAAACAAGCAAATATAATAGTTACTTGCTCCATTTCCAACAACAACAATTGAAATCCTCTCCGGAATCTGAATGCAAAAATACATACAAGGCCATTTTTGTAAACATAGTCAATTGTGTGTTCTAGTTTCTTATACATTTAGTTTAGGTACATAGGTATAGTTAGTATACATATATATAGTTAGTATTTCCACTACTGAAGAAGTAAAAAAAGTTTGCATGCGAGTCAATATTGACACCAAGTTGACCTTACTCTGAAAACTACCAAATTTCATGTTCAGTTTCCCACAGGATCATACAGAATTGAATTGAGCTACATTTCTTTCCTACAGAAATAGAATGAGTATAGTAAAGAGTGATCTCTGCCTTTTATATTTGTTCACATATTGATGTCCTTGTATTCTATCTATATACCTTCATCCATCTTTTACAGATCACTCACTTAGAGTTCTCTTTTACAATTCCCATGATCATTTCAATTCTAATACTATCACATACTTTATACGTAATGGTCAATAAGTCTTAATTAAAGGACTTCAAATGTCCAAAGGTTATCTATCTACAGTAGCTGAAGTGAAACATGCAAAATAATACATGAACTCGTCGTTTTCTAAAGTCACATCATCAAAGCTAACAAGAAGACATCAGAAAAACTAATAAAACTAACTTTTGACACACAATGTGCCCATGAAAAGTAAGCGGATTCTTCTGTCCAACTTTTGCTAAAAAGCATGTCACAAAAGTTTTTGTACAAAGTTACAAGTTGACAGTTGACACGACTATGACTAATGGCCTGCAGTGCTGCTGAAAAAAGAATGACTTTTCATTGTTGTCTGTCAAAAGTTCTTTTTACTGGACACAATTCTGAATTAGATTAGATATGTATATAGTATATGTGCATAGATAAACGATGACTTATTCAGTAGTCAGAGTCTACTTACTACATAATGTATAATAAGCTGACAAAATTCCAAGTACACTGCATGATAACAGCTATTAAAAGAGCTGAGGATAAATGGTCTACTTATACTTACTGTAAGCTTAAATATCGGTATTTGTCATCGTTATAATAACATAGTCTACTTAAACCATTATAAATCATATACTCTTCACACATAGTCAGAAGTGATAATGTTAGTATTAACGGACATCATTGAGCTCAAATGCATATAAAGTATATATAGTGTAAAAGTCGCCACTTTATGTATATCACTGTGAATTTAAGAGCATATTTATATAGACAGATAAATAACGTCATCACTCCTTTTTCTTAGTAATTCAATATAAAAATATATTCAAGCGCACGTCATACTCATAGTTTACAACTTGTAAGAATCTAGTATATGCTTTTCAATCATAAATAAACATGCATATATGTTGATAGCATTCCTATAATCGTTTTTAAAAATGTAGAACAATGTTACAATTGAAGTATTATTATAATTTATATTTGACTCTCTAAATATAGACTTAAACATACAACAGTGTAGTAGTAGGTATAATATTATGATAGGTTCTGGCTGTGAAGAGTGAGGAAGCATTAGTTCAAGTTCATTCATAAATATGAAGATAGCATTTATTTTTTAGTGTATGTGTACTCAACGGATTTTGATGAATCATCTCAATACAATCTTTTCTTATCCTCGTGTTTGTTTGTTTTCTCATCATACTGTCTTTGATATAAGAATTCTCCAATAAAAGAATGCATGGCATCAATTGACGTCTTCGATGCATTATTATGCAAAGGCATGTAATAACACAATTTTATAATAATTGCTAGAGTATCTAGACGAATTGATGATATATTTGTAACTATAAACAGCTTCATTTTCTGTGATTGATAGATAACTGAAAGACAGTTCATACAACAGAGTAAATAAATTCAAGATAATTGTCCTTATCAAATGTAGTAGACTACTTTACTGGAGTCTATAACATTTGCTCTTCCTATGATCTATAAATCTCAAAGGACTACTTTTGCTCCAAGTATATTTCATTCATCTTGTCTAAAAGAAAATCACATTTACAATTAGAAGTTGACCCAAGTGAGCAATATGAAACAGAAAGAATTTTTTTTATTCTTTGACTCCCAAATTGCAAATTCATTTAATTCATGCATTGTTGAACTCAGTAGAACAGTGAAGAACCTTACATGCTCCATTTTTATTTTTAGACATACGTCGGTAGTATATTCATAACAAAAAAGCAATTATACTTCAAGGATGAATTCCTTCCGGTCATATTATTCTTGTATAAATCAGAAGAACACTATATATATATAGCGTTCTCTGTTAAAATATGCTAACTTGCAATTTTCATTTCATCTTTAGACTATACGCAAAGAAAAAAACTAAGCTGAACTAGTTTATAATAACATAATTTCAAGACCCTACTAATGCAAAAGAACTTTTGTAACAATTTTTTCTACTTTTTTCCTATTACACAAATTTTTATTCAATTTGAATGATCGTTGGTAATTCTCTGTGCAACAATTTAACGTATACTCTTTACAGTTGAGTTACGTATAGTCTGAACTTATTGGAATAGGAAGTCCAGCAATTTAGTAACAACCGACGGAACTTGTTCTGCTTAAATAATAGCTAAATGGTATAACAATCTTCTGAGTACGAATGAGATATACTTAAATATATATATAAAATGCACTATAGCATTGGATTATTGCAAGCCATTACTTTTATACACGAAAAAGTTTCTAGTTGAGCTACTAACGATGCTTTTCCTTCCTGTGTTAGAGAGGAACATGTACAAGTGAAAGAGAGAAGAAAAGTAGAAAAAAGGGAAAGAAATGCAACCTGACCCGCATATGTGATGATCGCATCATCCGAGAAAGAAACCTCCATAGACCAAAATGTATTCTGAGAAAATCTAGAAAGTCAAACTATAAGTAGCAAACTAGTAGAGACTACTACATTCTCCTCCACTGGACATTACACTGTAATCACTAACAGAGTGAAACTTGCAAAGATGATACTACAGTTAGATAGAAAACTTGGGCTTGCTGCAACTTTGTTGTTTGTTTCTATGTAGCCCTTGGTGGATTAAAGTATCTCTCTCTATCTCTAAATGCCCAAGTATTTCAAGAACTAAACTACTATAGGTGACTTGACTTTAGGTCTTTTTTCTTCATTTTCTCACTTGCTCTACAGTCTTGGTTTTTTTCGGAACGTGACTGTAACACAGTTAATTTATAATGAGCCTTGTAACTCTGACAAGAAAGCTGCTAGACAAGGCGCCAGGCCACCAAATGTATATCTTGTAAACTTTGTCTCTCTATCATTATTATAATGCAAGAAAGTACCTCAATGTAGTAGAAGAAGGATTAGCTATACAAGATCAAGACTGTCTATTAGATGATGTGTGCCTTCAAGTCACAATTTAAGCAATGCATTGTGTGACTAAAAGTAGTTTGCTTGTTAGAAACTTATACTATGTGTACAAAATTGTTGATGAAGAAAAAGCGTGGCACACCCACGAACGACAAAGATCAAGATTCTGACTAATCTATTTCTTACAGTCCACATATGAGAGAGAGACAATCGTCTAAATGATTTCAGTACTTAGGTAATCAACCAAAATAAACTTTGGTAGCATATATTTATACTGTAGGTGGTTACTACAATCTTTTTACATAGTCATTCTATGAGTGAGTGAGAGGCTACTGTATTCCTTTATCATTGCTCAAAACTAGTAGTCTTCTTGAGTGAAACACAAAATCTCTTGATGTCATCCATCAGATTATAACTTCATATTATAGCTTTTAATATTGGACAAGAGGAGGATGAAAAGTTGGAAAGTTAATTTCACTAGAAATTCAATTTGAAAGACGCCTAATTTTATGACACTTCTTGTAACTTGCAATAATACAGAATAAAATCGTTAAAGTATATATAAAGTTCTAGACAGGCGCCTATATAGGAAATCTTATTCTCTTAAACTTAATTATACATCTATTACCTATCTCTCTCTGAAGAAGTTTTTAGCCGTAGATAAAATTTCTAGGAAATTGAAAATTGAATTGGTCGCGATACTTTACTACAAAATTGCAACGTGTTTGAAACTCAAAAACAAATGTACTTCTTTCTATTGCCGATATCATGAAAATTTTTCTTCAACAATTATTCTGACAACTTAAATCCAGAAAGATTCAAAAGCTTCTTTTCTTTTTCATAAGCACTTATGAAGATATGAAATAAATAACATGGGTAACAAAAGAAGAGAAGAAGATCCATGATGTATAAATCAAAAAAGATCTTATGGTTTTGACACCATTTTGCTTAGATACTTGAATACTCTACTGTGAATATTCTCTACAATTTGGCCTTTCGCCATGGGGTATAAAAATCATGTCTGTAGAATAAAAAAAGTGCACAGACCTCAAGACAGAGATTGAGAGAAGATTCTCTTATACTATCATAACGTAAATAAACAAGGGCAAGTTGGCAGGTACATGGTTAATAGTGGTGCCAGAGTGCCAACACAACTTTTTTTTTACGTGGGTTGACCATTCATTCAGAAAACTACTTCTCCAAACTTTACTTGATGAGTGAGAGACGCGCGAGTCATAAGAGTTGATTGCAGAAATGATAGTTAGATACAAATTTTTCTTTTATGTATTTCTTATTTGCATTTTTGCATACAATATAATAAACGTTTAGATAGTATATACTTAAATCAAAACATATTGACTTTTACAAGATTTCTTGTTCAACTTGACAAGATGTGAACGGAATATTAAGCGATAGCAGTCAGTCAGTGGAGAGATAGATAGATGACGTCAATAAAACTGTGTGAAACTATAATCTTAATGATTTTTCTGCTGACAAACTATTAAGCTCTATATAAGCCTCTCATCTTGTCTACCTCGAGCTTTTCTCATTCATTCTTTGAAGATTACACACATATATATTCTATAAATACTATATACAAATAAGAAAATTAAGCCTTTTTAATGAAGTTTCGATTTCATTTCAACAAGTCAGGTACAAAATATAATTAGTGGAACTTTGCTCATTACCAAATTATAAACTCAAAACAGCATAAAATTGTTTGCTCTTCAAAAACATCTTATATTCCCTATAGACTGACTTTACGATTCTGCATAATTTCAGTCAGATGTATAAAATTATATGCTACTATGAACATAATCTTTCTTCCTACTAGCTATGACGTAATTCAATATATAAAGCAAGTCGCCAGAGAGTATAGACTCAAATAAAAAAATAAAATTCTCTCATCTCATCATTATTATTGTCTGTTGAATACTTGTTCCATTTAAAGTCAGAGATCTCATCATCATCAGCATCACTTCATTAGTTCGAATACTATTGTCTATTGTTATTGAAATTTTGAAATATATTATACGTACATGGTACATGCATGCTTATATTTAATTTGCATAAAACCGGAACTATTTTCGCTACAAAGTTCGCCTTTGCAAAAAAGAACCAACATTAAAGTATACATTATTTTTATCGATTCAACTAGTACAAAAAGTTTGGACTATAGAATTTCTGGAGTATTTTAGTTTCCTACATTTTGTACTGTCCTAAATTCATATTATTAAATAAACACATAAATCCTTCCTTTTCACACTAATCTAAAAAGGAAATATACATACTAGTACTACCTGAATTTGATAAATGTGAAGGCATTTGCATATTAAATTTCAAATGTGCTCTTCTAGTATTTCATACTTTTTTCACTTTCAGAGCTAACATGCTCTCATTTATTCATTCTTTTTCATTGTAGTATAGTTCCTTCTCTGTACATAACTTTATGCGTACAGCGAAATCCACTATGTACTTTTCACAATTTACATGAGATGCTGATGTTTATGAGAAGGCATTAATTAAAAAAACTGTTCATAGGGCCAAGTAGTTTCATTCAGTAAACACGATGAAGCAGAAAGTGAATGTAGAGTTTTAGCTCTTTCATAAGAGCAAAATTAAACACGAGAAATAAGAAACGATAATGTGTATAGCAGCATATTTTACTACTACACATCTACACTACTCACATAGTCAGATCAAATTTTCATTCAAGTTCCGGTTGCTTGTTCAAATATTCATTTACATGTTTCGTCCAGGGAACATGACGAAAATTGAGAAAGAGAGAGAGGTAATAGACCTTATACAGAGAGCAATAGTTTGTGTCTACACATGAACATTTACTACGATATTCCCTTAGCAGAAGAAGCAGCAGAGAAAACGGAAATTGCTTGTAGCATTTGTGTACTCACTGTACACAAAATAATGTTACACACACGAAGCAGCAATCTAGTAACTATATCTTGGATTGCTATATTTAGCTAACGCACCATGAAAAAAATCAATAAAAGGGCACACAAGTCAATTACATGTATTCAAAACTAAAATGAGTTAAGGCGCCTGTTGTATATTTGTAATAATGAAATATGAACAAGGAGAAGAAGTAACTTCTCTCAGGAAGTCAGTCAGTCAGTTGGTCACTCTGTCATAAAACTTTTACATTAATATATATATTATAGTATTTAGTTTGACAAGTTTTAGTATAGCTACAAATGTCCTAATTTTCTGTCGCTCTCTACCTACCTTTAACCAAGATCAACTGCTCATGTATAAAGTAACAGCAAAAGTTTTGTTGCGTCGTACATTTCTAGAAGTAGTTAGTTATGTATACATTTTACTCCAAATTCTACTTTACTTTTGTATATAAAGTAAAATTCATTACGCAGTTTTGAGTTCCAAAGGGACTCATATATTGTACATAACTTTGACACTTTATACAACAGAATATCATGTTCTACTCACTCGCAGAGGTTCATGTAGCACGAGAATAAAAAGTTGTTTGCTTTTTCTCATATTTACTACTACTATGGGTTATTGCATCAGAGAGACACCATTGAAACAATAGATAGTGTGTAACTCTACTACATACGTGACGACACAGCTAAAGTAAAGAAGTATATATATATGCCTCTTTTACATTTATAGGACATACATTCAAGCAAGTAGTATATTACACCTGGCAGCTACGCAATAAAATTGCAATAAAGAGTCTCTCTCTCTTTGCAACGAACGACGTACTCTTCTCAGCTATATACAAAATATAAAGTAAGTATATTATATTCTCAAATTCTCTCAACATACACGCGTACACACTGACTGAACTATAAAGGTGTGTGTGTATGTGCAATAATATTCTTGAACTTGTGATAACTGAATATTATATTGCGTAAGGTTTTGTTTTTCTATATATCACAATGGCATAATATATAGTAGTGTTCAAAGTTTACATTTACTGAGAGAAGAGAAAAATTTACCAATAAATCGATAAAAGGATATCCTCTGTGGGAAAAATTGTCAAGATAAAAATACATTATCATTTCTCATTCTCTCCCTTTTTCTCTCGTTGTTATATGTATCCAATCCACTACTACTTCAGAATTCAGAAGTGGTCCAATTTACTCGGCACACTCGATGCTACTTTTGTTAATGGTTTCTAAAATGATTTTCGTTTTAGATAAATAAATAAATAATATCAACCAATATGATATATATATATATTCTAATAGCTCAAAACCACAGTATACTGTGGTAAATATGTTTATAGGTAAAATTAGAATTTAAAATGTGCAAACAATGTAAAGTGATATTGTTCAAGAAAACCACAAATAATAATATAACCAAGTGTAAATAAAATAGAAGGAAAAAAAAATACTTAAGATTCTCTTTTGATAAAAGCCTATCCTACATGGACTTTGGTCGATCCTTTTGTGTTATAGAGTATAGTCCATAGTCCACTTACTACGATTCAAGCAAAATTGAACTCTATTATATAGACAGATAATTTTTCCTCTACTACTACTACAATAAGCTTATAAATCTAGTAGAGAAAAGGTTTTTTCTATTTCTATCCCTTCCAGAGTAGAGATAGTAAATATCGATTAGATTTTTTTTGAGGGAGCCTTTTCAAAGAGGAAAGAGCCTGAAGTTCATTGAATAATACTATTATTATTACAGTTTTAGCATTATATCAGACAAGAGACTAGGGAAGAGATCCAGTCGCCGGGATGCAATGTATGAGATACAAAAGAGAATTATCTCCCTATACTTTTTTGTAGCTTCCTTTTGTCGCTTAATTTTTCTAGAGTATATTTATACTGCATGTGCTTTATTTCATACCAGTTGATTGAATGATTCGATTAAAGCTTTCTTTTTTTACAAAAGGCACATGTCTATTATTTTCAATGGATATGAACTTGTAAGCTACTTTCCTTTAGCTAAAAGTAAAAAAAAACTATATTAGCATGAGCTGCTTTCTTTCACTTTTCTAAAAACACGACACTTTCACTTTCTAATATAAGCATCTACTATATATTCCTTCTTTCACTGTTTCCAACATCTTTCAAAAACATTACGTCCTCCAAAGATCATCTAGTCATAGAGAAAACTGTACCAATAACATGAAACTGTTATGTTTTTGTTTGATATTATGAAACAGATGCCAGAAACCAAGAACGGATGAACCTGAGCCAACTTTTTCCTCTTTTCCGCCTGCAAGTGAAAGTTGTTTGTCTAGCTTTTCTGTCCTTTTAGCAAGCAAAAAGAAAGTCTTTTCTCTTATGTGTGTTATTCGTGTAAAACAACTCTTAGCAAAAAAGGACTGTAATATCATGACATGAACATGAGTAAGAGAAATTGAGAACATAAACACATCAAGTTACACAACTTTTTCTTCTTGTTGGGTTGAATGAACAAGAGACCAGAAAAAAGGATCACTTTTAAGTACATAGCCTGTCTTTTAGTTTTAGAATGACACAAATGCGACATGTAAGCAAAGTAAATAGTAAAATCTTTCTCTTACCATTTGAGGACTTGAGATCACGATGAATTATAGCAATTGGTGCTCCACTATGTAGGTAATTCATACCATCAGCTATTTGTATAGCCCAGTCTACTAAAATATTTGGTGGAATTTTTCGTCCTCCTGATAAAACTCGATTTAAAGAGCCACCTCTAGCATATTCCATGACAAGACATAAATCAGGTTCTTTAAGACATACTCCTTTTAATGATACAACATTGGGATGTTTTAAAAGCCAAAATAATTTTGCTTCTTGTGTCACAGCTTCAAGTATAACTCTTGGATCTTCTTCAGGATCTTGTCTGGCTGCTTTCACTGCTACTACTTCTTTTGTCCATCCACCATTCTTATTCCAATATCCTCTGTAAACTTTACCAAAACCACCAACTCCAATAACTTCATCTAATTCTAATTCTTTAAAGTCAATTCGAAGTGGTTCAACAGCTTCAAGTATACTTGACATTTGATGAGTATTGATAGTAAGATGAGGTTGAGCGACAAAATTTGCAGGAAAGATGCCAACTCTGTATATATAATATATGAAAATTATTGATTTTAAATCTAAAAGCTTTCTATGTGTCTAACAACAACTCAAAAAGTAACTCACCTGTCTCCAATCTTTCCAATCCACCAACCCTCATCACCAGATATTTTTGCATCTTTTGAAATAACTCTAACTTCTTCACCTCTTTTTAGGGTCAATTCATCTTCTCCTTGTGCATCGTAGTCATACATTGCAGTCCAAAGTTGTGGCATATCTCTCATATCTGATGGAGAAGTGTCACGAATTGTATCATCACCTCGTACCATCAATTCATTAGAACTTCCTCCATAAAGAGATGAACTACCAATAGATAAGGAAGACGATGGTTTTGCACGAAAAGGACTACTAATATTATTTCCATTACTACTACTAGCGATATGACTGAGACTACTATGAAAACTTGACTTATTTGTATTATTATTGGTAGCAGGAGGAGTACCAAATTGATATTGTTGTTGTTGATGATGATATTCTTGTTGTTGTAGTGTTTGATTATGATGATACTGATACTGATGAGGTTGATGAAGTTGAGTATTTGATGATGAAAAGGATCCTTTTGTTGGTGTATTATTTTGACTACTTCCATATCTTCTATGTTGTTGTTGTTCTTGTTGATGTTGACCAGTTTCATTGCTACCATTGTTAGTAGTAGAAGAATTTATCATCATCATACTACTAAGATGAGCACGAGGTATTGGTCGATAATTATTTATATATGGAGATGAAGTAGCTGATTGTGAAGTATACTTTTTATTTTTGGAATCTTTTTTCTTTCCTTTAGTACCTGATTGTTGCTGCTGAGGATGAGGCATAATTTGCCCAATACCACGATCTGTTCCAACAAGTAAATCAAATTCATCATCATGAAATCCATTGTTTCGGGTCCCATTAGAAATAAAGTTATTAGAAAAGTAAGCGGTTCCAGGATGTTGTTCCATGGAGAAAAGATTATTATTATTATATGAGATTATTTAGTTATTATTATTATTATAAAATTTGGAAATTGATGTTTTGTGTTTGACTATTTATTTATAAGAACAAGAACAGAGTTTGTTGTTGAAGCTCTATTATTTTTGATGACAACAATGATGATTTCTTCAAGTTCAACGTTTGAGGTTGAACTCTTCTTTTTCGTGTAATAATTATATCAAATACTTCTTGATTTACTTTGGCACATTTATTTGCCAACAATGTTGTAGAAGATGAATGATTTGTGCTAATAATATTGAGATGAGTAGTAGTAGTATTAAGAGGAAAAAACAATAATTCTTGTGTCTTCATTCCAACGTGTAGTAGATTATATATAGTATAGTTGAACACAAATTGTTAATTATGTAATGTTATATAATCTGTCGACACGATACAACAGCACAACCAACAAAAATCATTAATTCGTTTCGTGTTGCAGTAGTATAAGTATTTCTTATTAACGAAAATATTTATGAGTTAAAATTCATCATCAAGGATTACCGGTTTTATAAAAATAGATGATGAATGAAGGAAGAAGAAGATAGATGCAAGGCAAGAGAAGAGATGATAGATTTGCAATGTAGCTTAGCAAGAAGGAACTTGATTTTTTGTATAATTTGCACATTCACAAAAATTAATAATAAAAATCGTGTCACTCATTCATGTACTTAATAATAGTTTCTGGAATTAAAATGTTAAATGACACACGACAGTCGATCGTCAAACACGCAACTTCTTTTCACTGATGAATTAATTTCACTGAAATCCATCCATATGTAGCCTTATCTTTTTCATTTTATCAATGGCGAAATGTCATTTAAGCTTTACAAATATGTCTCTATAATATATGGTTTATACTTTTGCAAACTCTGTATTTGATGTCTTGATTGAAGATTATATATGTTTTAACGCTTGGTAATTATAGAACAACTTTTTCTTTGCTTCAGTGATTCTGACAGATTTGCTTCGTGATTCTGGAAATTCCATAATAAATACAAAGAAATATACTATTATTAGCAAAAAAAATAAATTAACTCATCAAATGAATTCCTACAATGCTACAATGCAATGACTAATTCTTGAAAAGCTAAAATAAAAATATAGACAGGAAAAGAGAGAGATAGAATTTTTTTTGATAACTCTAAACTTTAAAATTGTATTTGTTGTAAACTCTAATAAAACTTGAGTTTGTTTATAACTCACAATCTTAGTTCAGTTGTGAAGACTTCAAATAAACACGACTGATTGCCGATATTTACTTTTAAACTTACAGATTGGATTATATGTTGCAACTTGTAATTGACCTAATTGGCGACACTCTCTAATCATACGACTACGAAGACAACGTCACACTCACAATATAAAGTCACGTACTATCATTTTACAACACACATCTCAAATCGGTTAAAAACTGAAACAAATGACATTTGTTTACAATTTTTATGTTTTATAATAAAATACTCAAGTCACTAACAACATTTTGTTAATTGCACCATCAATCAAATTATTTGGTACACTTCTAATTATATTTAGCACACAATTGACTATTTCTTGTCCATTATTATTTGTTGATGTTGACATAAAGTTCGATTGTTTGAAGTAAACAAATTTTTTGACCTAACATTAGAATTTACCTTTTTGAATTGAACTTTCGCCAGCAACTACCAACAACTGACTGAAGAAATAGTAAAACAATATCCATTCCCTTTATACACATTTGCTCTTCTATTCTAGAGCTAATCGCAGCATTTTTAATAAAAACTGGAGACAAGTTTTTTCTTTAAATTCAGTGGATTAAAAACCTATTGATGAATTAAATTTTTTTTAGAATTTGATTTATAATTTGTAAAAAAAAAATAAAATATATAAGCAATTAATTTTTTATCTGTAGTTTACATTCTTAAAATTGGCATACTTGTATTATGTAATTTAAGTCTTGTATCATGTAAAATTACAAAACACAAAAAGTAAATATTGAGGCCTCAAACATAAATTAAAAAACCGTTCAAAATCTGCCAAAACTTTTGACTCAAAAGTTGTCACACTAAAAAACAAAGTAATTTTTTCTACAGTAAACTGTAAATAGAGTTCAATTAATATAAAATAAATGTAATCTAAGTAATAACTTATTATTAATAAGTAAATAAAAATGCCATGATTTGAAAATTAATGTGAAATGTCAATTTGAATTTCAACTTTTTTATGAAAAAGTGAGAGAAAGCGAAAGATCAACAGTTATGAAATTGCCGCATTAACCGCTTCTCATGCTATAGTTTCTCGAAATTTTGATTAAACTTTATGTTAAAAGCTGCCTTGCCAGGCCCGGGAGAATAACTTGCATAATCAGAGCTTTGGGAGTCAATTTATGTCAAAATTTTACAAAATTTTGTTTTGTAAATTGTTTTCAGAGAGGCATTAATGCTAAAAGTTTCTGCTGCTCAATAATATCAAAGAAAAACATTTGTATAGTTCATATTTTAGCAAAAAGATGCCATACAATACCGTACAAAGTTTGAAAATCATCTCTGCTCTCGGAAATAGAGAATGAAGAAGTGATCTGAACAGATTTTCAATTGTAAGTCGTAGTGAACGTTGACTTCAAAAATGATAATGGGTGCATTAACCAGAAGTTTAATTAGTGCAATTAAGCGGTGAATGGCAAGGATGCAAGTGTTTTTGTCACTTAATTTATAAACATAATGGAAAGCTGAAAGATTATAAGATTATATAGAAGTCAAGAGTTCATCATCGTGCAACGTTTAAATTTTTTTAGAAATGATGTCAATAAACAAACTGTCTGTTGATTGGAATGTGACAAAATGACAATTTGATAGTGTCCAGCCAGAAGGTCAACGTTTTTTCATTTAGTAGGAAAGTAACTTTGCACTTTGATTGTGATAGTTTCTTATGAATGACGTATGATAAATGATGTCACTGATGATTAAGAAAAAGAATGTCCTCATCATAATGTAGTGTCATTAATAATAATTAGTAGTGACTTGTTTATCAAGAACTGACATTTAACTGATGGTTGTACTTTAATTAAAGCAACACACAATGCTGTTGTTGCTTCTTCGATCACACAAAAAAATTTGTGACTTAAATCAGTGGTGAATTAGAAAAATAAAAGTAAATTTAATTTTTGTCATCATCGACTACTGAAAAGAAAGAAGACGAAAAGTAGTGGAGATCCAGAAAAAATGTGGACTAACTGTTAAATATTACTATAATCTCATCATAATCATTATCTCGCGTTGTTGTTGAAGAGGATTGAGAGAAATGGGTTCACAATTATTTGAGGTTTTGCGTCAAGGTGTTTTAGGTATTCAATTCTACTCAATTAAGTCTTGCATATATACAATAGTTTGGTCTTACTCAAAAAATAAAAGTAATTAATGTGTTCTACAGCTTCCATCACTGGTGGTTGGTTCCATGACCCTAGGCAGCCTTTATTTATAAATACGGTTCATCTGTACTTGTGGCTATTTCTTCTTGCTGGAGTTTTGGTTCCTGCAATGGTTAGTTCTTTTAGTTTATGATAATTTAAGGTATTATTGAAGATCTAACCTTTTACTCTTTACTTCTCCTTTTAGTATTTTACATCATCTTTTGTGATATGGTCAATTTACACTGCTGCCGTTGGAGTCTTATTTCTATCAATTAAAATTATCAATGCTAGGCTCCATTTTCTTTTTGATACAACTGAGCCAATTCAGGAACCTGTTAAGCCAGATTCTAGTCCAAATGCCGATGAAAGTGATCCTGCCAGTGACAACAAGTCAAAAACAAAAAGACCACAAAATCTTGGACTATCAGAACCGTAAGTTTTAATCAAATTATAAGTCATTTCATTCTATTCATAATACTTTCATACTTACAGGGAAGGAATAGAGCTTCAAGTAATGTCAAATTCTAGAGATCCAAATATATTGCGAGAAGTATCTATTGATGATGAGACTCATTCACCAATAGGTAATATAGAAAAAAGAAACAATCAAAACATAAATACAACTCAATAATTGTATACTAATCTATCATCTTAGGTGGTGATTTGAAAGTAGATGTTCACAGGAAAGAGAGTTCCTCGAGTTCAAGTAGTACTAGTCCAATTAGTAGCAGTACATCTTCATCACGCCAATCTCCTCGTAATAGACATCATAGAAGGGCATTAACAAATAAAGATACTGATAATATTGGAGGCCCTACAGAAACAGTAGTGATTACAGAAGCATGTGCCTTAAGTGAAAAACAAGAATCTAATAAAGGAGATTCTGAAGATTTACCTAGTCTAGAGCCTTCTGTATTATCTATGGATGTCGATGATCGTGAAAATAGTAGTGGTGGTGGTAGAACAACAACAAGAAGACTTAATAATGTTTTTAGTTTAGAATCTGGTCTTGCTGCTAGTAGCTCTATTGAAGGAAATGATTTACAGCAAGAGCAAACAATGTCATCTCTTCTAGAAATAACAAGAGATAAACTTGAAGAGATGAAAATTCTAGAAGATATGAGATCTATTGGTATGTTGACATAAAACTAATAAAATACCATAGAATATTCATTTCATGTAATATATATATATATATATACTAAATCTTTTTTTACTTTTTTTCATAGAAAAAGTACTCGGTAATAAACGACAACTATTTCGTCGAACACAAAGCGCTTTAGAAACATGTTCTTCTTCTTCTACCAATACTAGTTCTAGTAGATTTAAATCTTCATCAGAATCTCCAAATCGCAGACCACGAAAATCTTGTCAAAAATCGCATTCGCATCATAAACGTTCACATTGTACTGAAAAACCTCGTCAAGCGTCTGAAGTTCTTTCTGATGGTGAAATTGTAACAACAATTAATAGAGCAACAGGAGACTTGGAGGATGGAGAAGTTAGGACATCTCTCGTTATTGGTGGTGAGCAAAAATTAACTCTTCAAAGTGATGATGATAATGAGGAAGAGGAGGAAGATGATGATGATGATGATGACAGTGATACTAATGATCAAGTGCGAAGTCGTACTCCTTTGCTTGCTAGACATAGTAGTTTAGAGCAAAAATCTAAATCAAAGACTGGCTTGAAGAAAGAAAGTTTTGGTACTTCCAACTCTAGTAGTAGTAAAAGAGTTTCATTTAGTACCCGATCCTTAGATGGAAGTAGTAAAAGACGACTTCAGCAGTCATCTAATAATAATTCTTCCAAACCCTCTAGTACTACTGCTATTTCTTCTTCTACTGCTGCTGCTGCTACTACAAGTACTACTAAAAGCAAAGGGACAATTAAAAAACTAAATGTTGGTGGTAGTGGTGATGATACTAAGACTAATAACAACAACAAATTACAGAGTACTTCTTCTTCTTCTAATAATAATACGGTTATTGGAAATGATTGGACAATGATAGATTCTTCTACTTCTGGTGGTGAAAACAAAAAACAACAACCAGAAGCAACTACCACTACTATTTCTAACAAAAGTGATAATATTGTGACTTTTCCCTGTGATTCCTCATCAGCTTCTGGAGATGTAGCAGCTACACAACAACCTCCTTCAACAACGACAACTACTACAATGGTGGCAACTGAAAAACGATACGCTTTAGTTCCCGATGATAGTTCAATGACTGGTTGGAATCAACCTGGAGGACCATTTCCATCTCAATGGATATTCCAAGCTATGAAGGCTGCAAGTAACGTAGCAGTTAAAGCTTTTACAGGACTTGATAGAACGTCTACTACTTCTAATACTGTCGGTAGTGGACCATCATCTCATGAAATTGGTTAGTAAATATAAACTTGAAAAACTTATTAAATATTTCACAGACTACTAATCGATCGTTTCTTTCTTTTTTAATAGTTGATATTGAAGACGGTAAAGGAATTGATACAGACTCGATCAAATCTGAAGATTCTCAAAAAAGTCATAGTTTAATAGGTTTAAATTTATTATTTGGTTCAACCCCTGATGTTGCACAGACTGAAGAAATGCATTCAGCAAGTAAGATAATATAGTTTAAATGTAAATACAAATGAACACATTAATCATTATTATATCTCTTCTTTTCCTAGTTCCTGAATCTTGTGGTTCGTGGGAAGAAATTAATGAAGGCAGTTTACGAGCACCACCAAGACCAAATTTAAATTATTCTATTCAATGTGAAGAGCAAAGACTGGTAGGAGGAACAAATCAAACACGAAGGGGTAGTGCTGGAAGTAAGTTTTTTTTAATAAGAATTATTGGAGTTAAATTTTCAAGTTATAAAATCTTAAATTATTATTGTTATAGGACGAAATGAAAGAGAAACTAGTCCAAGAATTTTAGAAAGATTACTTGAAGAAAGTCAAGAACAATCACCATGTTCTTCTTTAGGTGCTAATACTAGTAAATCTTCAAGTTTTAAAACAACTAGTGATGTAATTGTACCACCACCAACAACTTCAATTGGGCCGTCCAGTTCTTTTCATCATCATCAACAACAACGAGAAAGGCATAGAGATCGTAGACGTTCATCAGAGGCATCTTCTTCATCGAATACTACTACTAGTGGCACTATAACTTCAACAAATGCATTTTTACAATCAGCAGCTAGAGAATTAAGAAATCATTTAAGATCATTAGGACCTCAAAATTCATTAGATATTTCATCATCTGGTGGAAGTAGTAGTGGAGGAGTATTGGCTACAACTACAACAGGAGGAGGAGGAGGAGGAAGTAATAATAGTAGTTCAATTGTCGTAGGAGGAGGCTCTACTTCAACAAGAGAAAGATACAGTACAAGTAGTGGTAATGCTGTTGCTACTACTCAACAACAAAGTGTTTTTCGTGATCCTGTAAACTGTGATATTGACGGCACGAGTACAGTCAATATGTAAGTTTGATAATGTTTATATAACTTGAATGTATACAATAATTAAATGTAAAATTGTTTCTATGTGTGTAGGCATCGAAGACTTAGAAGATTAGCACATAGTAGGCGATCATTAGAAAGAAGAAGAGAAACTCCTTATGGTTCTCCATCATTTTCAAGTACAACATCAACTACTACTAGTGGAACACATGTTGCAAATTCTCATGATGACACCTCTGAAGGTGCAATTCATTACTTTCAAGATGAACATGGAAATTGGCATTCATATACTTTTGCTGAAAAAGGAATTGGTACAACAAAACCAATATCAGATCCACAAGCAGTAGTATTACATGGATTACCATTTCGTACTTTAGATTCAATTAGTGGAGTCAACAATGAAATAGCAACTACTTCATCTTCAAGTGGAAATAATGCAACTATTATTTCAGAACCACGACAAAGCACAAGTACAAATTCACATTTAAGTTGTGGTAGTGGAGGAGCAACATCATCTTCAGCAAGTACAATAATACCTTTTCAACAACAACAACAGGGTTTAAATCTTAGTATGAGTATGAATTTGGCTACAACAACAACAAGTAATAGTATGAATAAAACACCATCAAGTTCTGAATCATGGTCAAGTGAAAGTTCAACAGAATTAGCAGTTGATCCTAGTACTAATAAAATGTATGCTTCATATAGAAGAAATCATCATCATCGTGGTAGTGGAACAAGTACTACTGGTGTTGGTGGTATTGGACATAATCAAAGTCAAACTGGTAGTATGCAAAGTAATCCTAGTCCATTACCTTCAATGCCTTCACTTGTAACAATTACACCAGAAAATTTTAGTTCAGTTTCTGCTGTATCTGCTGTTGCACCACATACAACATCAAGATTACCATTACCTAATTATACATCAATGCAAAGAAATTGGACAAGAAATCGTCGTGATGTATTACAAGTTTTAACTGAATCATTATTAGAAAGAAGAAGACCAGTTCATGATCATAGAACATATCATCCACATTATCATCAAGGTGATAATCATCATCATAGAACTGGTGGTATATTAGGTAGTGGCGCAGGAGGAGATGATCATCGTGCATTAGGATTAAGTCATGGTGGTGGAGGAAATCATAGTGGAACTGGTGGTGTTTGTAGTGATGATTATTCAGATAAAAGAGACAAGAAATTACCAAGATATTATTATAGAATGAAACTTTTTCCATTATTACCACTAAACGTATATGTCAAAGTATGGTTTGACCGTTTAAAATTGATGGCACTATTTGATAGAAGTAAAAGTTTTTTTGAAAATTTATTAGCTACTTTGTTAGCAATTGGTGTATCAATTCTGGGTTCTTATCTTTTACATCAACGCTATTATCAAGACTTGACAATGGTTTTATTATGTATTGTGATGGCATCATGCCAATTTTCTCTACTGAAAAGTGTACAACCTGACGCTGCATCACCAACTCATGGATTTAATCGAATAGTTGCATTTAGTAGACCAATTTACTTTTGTATTTGTGGTACTTTAATATATATTCTACAGACCAGTTTAAACAATGGTGCTTATGATTATGGACTGACAATATATACTGTTGATTTAACAAATCAAACACTTCTTGTATGGTTACGAGATGGAATACTTATATTTATATTATGTTTCCCAATTATATGGACTATAGGACTTGCACCACAATTTAATACATTTACAATGTATTTACTTGAACAAATTGAAATTTATATATTTGGTGGAAATGCTACTAGTAGTTTATTTGCTTCATTTATATGTGTCATCAAAAGTTTACTTGCTATTGGATTATTATATGGTTTTGCTTATGGAGCACTATCAGAAGATTCTCAACCACATCCTACTCAACATATACTATTTTCTATTTATTGTGGATTACTTGTAGCAACTACATATCATTTAAGTAGATGTGCTTCAGATCACTCTGTAATGTGGAGTGTATTAAAACAACAATTATGTCCAGGTATAGTGTTACAATATAATCTAATTTAATTTAATTTAATTAAGCTTCATGAAATTTACCATTATGATTTTCCATTTTTATTTAACTAACATCATAATTAGATGAAGATTGTTTTGGTGAAACAACTGTTAAAACTAAAGAAGCAGAAGAACAAGGAGATCCATTACCACAAAAATTAAGAGATTCTGTAAATGCAAGACTTAAATCTGATGCTATTATTTGTTCTGTCATTGCATTAGTGACATTTGGACTTCATGCAACCAATGGTAAGTAGGATAATTGTGTTATATTTTTTAGTCGATTATTATATTTTTTATCTTTCTTTTTTACATTCTAGTTTTTACTGCTTTGATTCCTGGACTTCAGCTTGTACTTTCTATATTAGCTATTGTACTTGGATTTGCACTTCATTATTTGATACCACAATTAAGAAAACAACTACCATGGTATGTACTCTTGTAACGAGTTTATTTCATATTTTAAAAGTAGATCTGTAAACTACTATCTTTTGGTTTTTACTTCTTCCAGCTTACTTATATCTCATCCAATTTTACCACCAAGTGAATATAATCAATTTGAAGTACGTGAAGCTGCTAAATTGATGTGGTTTGAGAAGATATTTATATGGCTGTGCTTTTTTGAAAGAAATATTATATATCCTCTACTATTTATAAGTGCCTTGACAGAAGAATCATCAAAGTTAATAACTGAAGAAAAATTTGGTCTTGGATTTGGTTCATTAATTGTAGTAGCAACATCAGTCAAAGCATTAAGAACAAGTTTCTCTGATCCACATAAACATTATTTAATATTATTTTTTACAAGACTCTTTTTCAATTTTGATTGGTATGGTCATTCAGAAACATTCCTTGTGGACTTTTTCTTTATGAGCATTGCTTTTCACAAAATATATGAACTTTGGCTCAAGTTACAATTTGTCATCGTCTACAGTGCACCATTTCAAATCAGGTAATTTAATTTAAAGCTTAATCAAATATTTATTTCACCTAAATTAACTTTAAACTTTTCATATTGTTTCTAAATTTTCCAAATAAGCTGGGGGAGTGCATTTCATGTAAGTTTTAAAACATTTAAGTACAGGAGTGAAATTAGTATTTACAAATTATTTTAATTACTTTTATCTTTAGGCATTTGCTCAACCTTTTAGTGTACCACATTCAGCAATGTTATTTCTTCAAGCAGTTGTTTCTTCAATACTCTCAGCACCTCTAAATCCATTTTTAGGAAGTGCAATTTTTATTACATCTTATGTTCGACCGGTTAAATTTTGGGAAAGAGATTATAATACAAAACGAGTTGATCATTCCAATACAAGACTGTCTTCTCATTTAGAGAAAAATCCTGGTGCAGATGATAATAACCTAAACTCAATATTTTATGAACATCTTACTCGAAGTCTTCAAGATTCTTTATGTGGTGATTTGACTTTAGGTAAGTTAATGTTGAGAAGAACGTATTAATGAATACATTAGTTTAGTATACTATATATATGACACTTAATGACATACTTTTTGAAAGTTTACAAACCCGCATATAGCATAAAAGTTAGTCTAGTCAGTTAGTCTCACAATTTTGAGAAACAAACAAGTTGGTATTTTCACATGAAACTTGTGATGAAAGTTTGTGCATAAAGTTTTTGTTATAGTTATGCGTATAAAACTATAAGAAGAGATTGAAAGATGACATTTCTTTTCACTCACTTTTCTAAAGTAAAAGTTTTTTAAGAATCCACTTGAATGCTTTTGTAGTTTTCTTGAAAAGAGTGGAAAAAGCTAAAGTAAATGTTAATTTCTTTTCTACTTTGTACAGGTCGATGGGGTCTAGTTTCTCAAGGAGATTGTTTTGTTCTAGCCTCAGACTCTTTAAACTGTCTTGTTCACATAATAGAAATTGGGAATGGGCTTGTTACATTTCAGGTGAGAGGATTAGAGTTTCGAGGAACTTATTGTCAGCAGAGGGAAGTTGAAGCTATATCTGAAGGAGTTGAGGAAGATGATGGTAAGTGTACTACAAAGAGAAAGTTTTTTTTGACTTGATTGTAGCAATCTTAATATTTATTTTTTTATCAATTTACAGGATTTTGCTGTTGTGAACCTGGTCACGCACCTCATATGTTAAGTGTCAATGCTGCATTTAGGTAGGAATATAATAATTTTATGTATGCTGTGATAAGAAATTATAGTAATTAATTGATTGATTATTATTTATGTTATAAAACAGTCAAAGATGGTTAGCTTGGGAAGTTCAAGTCAGTAAATACATTTTGGAAGGCTACAGTATTTCGGACAATAGTGCTGTGTCTATGCTCCAAGTTTTTGATCTCAGAAAGATACTAATCACGTACTATGTCAAGGTATTTATAATGCTTTTTATTTGATATTTGTCAACTCTCAAGTTTTTGTATCTCTCAAAAGAAAATATATGCCATCACCACATTTATCTATAAAGAGAGAAAAAGAAAGAGAAAGAGAGGGGTTTGAACTTTTTCTTCTTAGGAGCTTTATATCTTATATATCTTGCAAAAATGTGTAGTACATAGAGAAAGAAAGAGGAGAAACACGACATGTAGAAAGATAGAGATTCTACCAACTTCCCATCTTATTCTTCTTCTCTAATTCATTCCTGTAGCCAACTACACGTCATTTCACTCTCTCCACCACTTTATCTGTGTCGCGAGAGACTTATCAATCTTGTTAGGGGCAGAGGTTGGCACACAGAGTTTGTATTTTGGTTTTGAAAGCATGTACCTTACATATACTTTACGTGGTGGTATAATATACTGAAGTGACTCTGCCCTAAAGTCGTAAGACTTTTTGACCGCTGTAGTAATAGTTGTCGCTCTCTCAGTCAGTTAGTTGATCTCTAAACAGAACCACCTTCAAAATGGGGGAAAATAAGAACAATCTTAGCTTTGCTAATATTTCTAATGTTTTCTATTTACTTTCAGTAGAATAGAGAAAAAGTGAATATGCATGTGAATTTGAAAATGTAATAAAAGCATGCGTGGGCATATAGAATTCCGATAATTTTGATGGCAATACAACTCTTCTGTCAACTAAAGTACAAAACGATGTTTTGCTTCAGTCATACATAAAATGAATTTAAATGTAGAGAAGCGTGTATGTATATATGTATTTGTCAAATATATATTGTGAGCTGGAATTTGTATTTATATAAAATATAAAGAGAAAAAAATAGGTGATGATTTGCGTCAGCAACTATTTATTACTTACTTTTCTATTTTCAGAGCATTATACTTTGATGTTATTTATACATTTTGTGTTTTATTTTCTATTGTACTACAGAGTATCATTTACTACACCGCTAAAGCAGAAAAACTCGAAGAATGGTTAGAAATGGAATCTATCAATTCTGCTCTCAAACCAACTTTGGAAAAAACTTATGCTGATCTCGATCCAGTTTTTTCTATGAACATTGATGAAGATTATGACTATACTGTTTCTGGAATCACTCGTACAAGTTTTTGTAATGTTTATCATACATGGATTCAATATTGTTTATCAAAAAGAGAAAAGGTATGTTGTAGTGTATCTTATGTTATATGTTGTCTATCCATATAAGAGTTGAGAGTGTATTTATTAAGTAATAGTAGTCAATATGTTTTCTTCTACTTATAATAATATTCTCTTTCTCAAGTATTTTACACTAAAACTTCATTTTATGTGTACTGACTTTTAGAGTGAGAGTAAGAAGGAAAAGTAAAAGTAGGGGAGAAAGTGTCAAGAGAAAGTATGTGTGTGGTAAGCACAAAGTACATAGTAATTTATTTGAGTCTCTTGGATAAATCCTGTGAAAAGTTGAATAGCTACACTGCTATCGAAAGTGGGTGAAGTAGCAGTGATGTAAAGTAAAGACAAAAAAGAGAAAAGTTGCTGAAAGCTGAAATAATGACCCGTAAAACCAAGATTACATGGTGAGCTTCTCTCTCTCACTCTTTCCGAGTTTACATGTCAGAGATCAGTTTTTTATCTTTCTTCCCTTTTTCTTCTCCTGCTGGTTTACTCTTCTAGTAAAAAATGTATTAGTTGTGGTTGAGCTTTTGTGTGTAGTGAATTGAGTAAAAGTAAATGATGCAACTTGATGGTGTAGCTCAGTAATGTGTGCACAAAAAGGAAACAGGAAGAGAGAGAAAGAGAGAGAGAAGTATATAAGTGAAAACTCTTTCACTCTATTATATGTAACATGTATGATACAACAAAACATGCGATGCAACACAAGAAATAATGTTTATAAAATAAGGATTTTCACTTAAGATTAAGAGTGTGGTAAAAGTTTTTTTTATTATAATTCTCACTTGGCATTGAGTCACCTTTATTCTTATGAAGTAATAGAGATTAATTGATGAAAGGAGAAAAGTATATTATACACAAAATAAATAAATTTTGTTCATGTCTTACGACAGCTATATAGTAGAGCATACAAGATATTACTACAGATAAAACTATCAAGAAAAAAGTTCATAGTATATATACGTAGTTGAAATTGCACTCTACTCTCTCAACTCTTTGGCTTGGATACTTATGTGTGTGCGTGTCTGGAAAAAATTTGATCCAATTTTTTTCGTTCTGATCGGCAGGCAAGTGACATTGACTCGAATCGTGAATCCATCTTTGTCTCCTTATGTTTTTCACTGAGTATTTTGGGAAGAAGAGCTCTTGGAGTAGCCTCACATAGCAATTCACTTTCCAGGTTTGCTGTAAAAAATTTCTATTTTCTTTTTATTATATGTCTTTTCTTTTCTGTATATCTCTCTGCTTTATCTGTAGAATTGTACTACTTTCACTACTGCTTATTTTTATTTGTAGTTTATATGTAATCATTTGCCTTTTTTATGTCATGCCATTCGTAGCAAGCATATCTTCAGCAATTCATTATGTATTATATTCTTTCTCTGATTTATGTGTACATGTCTATGAGGAAACATAATATACAAAATGTACATAGAGAGTTTCTTGGAATATGCTGGGTGTCTTTTTGATTGATTGAATATAAGTGCAATGTGCCATAGATCAACTAATGATGATGATAACTGATGAAAAGCCAAAATATCATGATGTTAATATATAATCTCTTTTATCATGTAAGAACGTATTTGTAAATATACATGAAAATATGACATATCGCATCCCGTTCACTCACTGATTCTGTCATCAAATTGAGACACAGACAAGTAGTGAGTGAGTGAATAGTGAATTCTAGATTTTTGATGTGCCTGCAAGACTTCTCTTTCTCACTCATGTCAGCTTTTGTATAGAAGGATTAAAATTAGTCAACCATATCATTCCCGTAGGTTCTTTGAACAGAGAGATGAAACGCAATTCATAAAGTTACGTAAGTATGACTTACTGTGTAGTAGTTTTGTTTCACCTTCTCGTCGATTGTCGACCCGAATCAAATGCGAAGAAGAGAAAGAGATTCTAAAAATAGCTAGTCGAGTGTTTGTTTGTAAAGGTGAAAACACTTTTCCCATAACACAATTGTATTGTATATTCCACTAAAGTCATACTTAGAAAATATTTATTAAAACGATTTATACTTTTGTATAGCAGCGTATATACTACGACACGACCATTTCTATTAAAACAGTGATTTGCTCTATCTTTCTTACTTGCTACAAGTTTCTCTTCTTCTTTGAGCTTAAGAAAGTTGAAAATAGTTTTAGAGGTAGAATGAATATAAGTACTATTAGACTACCATGTACCTAAAATGTTAGCTAGAGACTAGGTTACAGAGAACGAAAGAAGAAAAGAGAAGAGGAAATTGGGTTGGATACAAGGTTGTTGGAATGTTCAGTGAAATGAGAAGGCATATAGATTTCTAGAGATGAAAGAGTTTCTTGAAAGGTGAAAAGAGAGAAAGAATGATGATGATGATGATGCTACAGAAGAAGACGCAGGCAGCTTTGCTTTTCTCCTTAGTTTCTTCTGACTGTATGCTTGTTACTTTTCCTTGCTTTCTCCTATACATACTACAAGGATGATGACTCTTGCTTGCTTATGCTGTCTTTTCCAACTCACTTTTTTAGCAACCAGTTCTTTATATGTATATACATATACATCTTTTTTATGTTTTATTTACAGTGTCGAGTTTTTTCTGTATGGTCTTCATGCCCTTTTCAAAGGTAAGGTTAAAATAAATACATAATAACAAACGACTTTGTTTTATTGTGGTTTTGTGGATTATTGAGCAATTTAAATATAATTATTTTTTTATTAGGCGATTTCCGAATTACTAGTCAACGAGATGAATGGGTTTTTACTGATATGGACCTATTAAGAAAAGTTGTGTCTGCTGCTGTTCGAATGTCTTTAAAATTACATCAGGTATGTGTCGTGTCCAAAAATTAATCAAGTATATAATATTTATAGCGTAGTTTTTGCAACGCAAGCATATAATATGACATTTAGCATAAATGCACTGCTTGCATATGTGACTTTCTCTGTCTAACTGACACTAGCAGAGAAGAAGACAGAGAGAAGCCATACGACTTTGTGACTTGACTTTTGACAGCGAGACAAATGTTATCAACTTGAGCGTGCAGAGACTTCCAAGGATTTTTATTCCACAGAAAAAGAAGGGAGTGAGAAAGAGAGAGAGAAAAGTCTAGACGAATCAATATTGTTGGTCTTTTTTTGAAAGCTGTCTTACTCTCTGTTGCCTACCACATACATATATAAAAGATTTTTGTAAATAGTAGTAAAACTGAGAGATTAGCTTTGAGAGAGATTTTTTTCTTGTTGTATGAAAGTTGTTAGAAACTCTGCAGGGAAGTAAGAAAAAAAAGTAAAATGAAGTGTAGTAGAGTGAAAGTGAGAGAAAGAAGGAAAAAGAACAAAAACTTCCTTTTCAGTCTCACTTCTCTTTCTCTGCTTTTTTATTCTCTCTTCTTACATTCTCTCTTACTTTCTTTTTTTGTGCTCTTTTTCCATTAGTCTCAGAGACACATACTTGATCTTTTTACATAGTTTAATTTACTTCAACTTCAACACACAAGTTTTATATTCATTAGACATATAAAAACCACAGAGAGAAAGAAAAAAAGAGAGTCTTATTAACTCATTTTGCAATTATTATAACTCATTAAGAAAGAGAAGGAGAGGAATGTGTGATTATTTTTTCTTTTATACTTATATTTATTTTATACATTTTAGGATCATTTCATGTGCCCTGATGAGTACGACGATCATGGAACTTTATTTGATGCTATATCATATCATGAGGAGCATTTAATGATATCACATGAAGGAGATCCTGCGTGGCGAAGTGCAGGTAAATATATTATAGGAATTTGTATTTATTTTTATTCTTCTAACAAAATTTATTATAACATTGATTTACAGTGTTAGCCGGTACACCAGCTCTTTTAGCTTTAAGACATGTACTAGATGATGGAACTGATGAGTACAAGATAATTATGTTGAATAAGAGACACTTGAGTTTTAGAGTCATCAAATTGAATAGAGAATGTGTTCGTGGTTTATGGGCTGGACAACAACAAGAATTAGTTTATTTAAGAAATCGAGACCCTGAAAGAGGATCAATTCAAAATGCTAAGCAGGTAAAAGGAAATAAATAAATAAAACTTGTACACAGCTTTAATAACCTGTTAACTTTTTTTAAATTTATGCAGGCATTAAGAAACATCATCAATTCATCTTGTGATCAACCAATAGGATATCCAATTTATGTGTCTCCACTTACAACATCATATGCTGATAGTCATAGTCAACTTTGCTCTTTAGTCGGTGGACCAGTTAGTATAACAAAGCTCAAACAGTCTGCAATCACTTTATGGAGAACGATTCGTAGAAGGTATGGAATAAAAGATTTGTCTTTTTAAATTAAGTTAATGTTAGTTTTGAAGAAGTTATACAAGTTAATTTTTATGACTATATCAACTTATTTTCTTTTCTTATTGTTCATTTTTCTATAGGTGTGGAGATTGCTCGAGTGGCTCATCCTCTATTCCACATGAAGACACAATTACATATGGTCAAGAGGGAGTCTATGCTATGACTGCTTCTGCTGTTCTTCCTACTGGTAACAACATATACAAGTTTTTTTCTCTTCTCTTTTACTCTTTTATAGTTATCTCGTGTTTTCTATACATATCTACTACTCACTCTACACAACCACTTACAAGTCATATGTACAAGTTCTTTCTTTTTTTACTTTATGTTGTATCCTTGTTCTGAATTCACATTTGCTTTCACTCTCTCTCTCTCTCTCTCTCTCTCTCTCTCTCTCTCTTTTGTGTTGACCTCTTTTTTTCTTTTCTTTGTAATGTATGAGTGAAAGGAAATGCGACATCAGAGAGTGAAGAAGAGAAAGTATGTTATTCATACATAGAGAGAGACAGAGAGATAGTGTGAAATGTGATATGTGAAGAAGAAGAAAAAAGCTTTCTAACATTATATAGTACATGTTGATAATTTTTTTTGTTGCTTTTATATAAACAGCAGCTGTAGTTTCTAGTGGACTAAATTTATCTGGCAGCCAATCACTTGACGGAAGTCAAATTGGTGGAAGTAGTGTAGGACGTGGTTCATTAAATAGAGGCAATCTTAATCGTGGCAGTGTTGCTTCTAATGTATCGGGGTCATTTGGAAAACCTTCTACTTCTACTTTGGCAAGTTTAGCAGGTCAGATAATATTAAACTTGTGCCTAAATGTACTTTTGCTTTTAGTATTTATTTGTCTAACTCTGAAACTATTGCATGTTTATTACAATAGGCTTCCTTACAGATACCAATGGAAATAGAGACATTCGTGAGAAAGATAGAGATCGAGTCGACAGGGATATCATCATGAGAGATAGAGAAAGAGAGATACGTAGTGGAAGTGACAGAGACTCAACAACTCCTCGGGAGCGTGAGAAATCTTTGAGCCTTCAGCGAGTTCGAATTGTTGATGCTAATCATGTTTACGATGGACTCAATCTAGGTATATATAAAAGTTTCATCGTTTAGTATTCATTTGGTGTAATCCATTATATATATATAACTCTTAAGTAACTTTGTAATTTGTAGTAGTAGTAGATTGTTAATTATTTGTGTGGTATTATCTTTTATTTTGTTGTTTTTGGTGATAGGTCGAAGAATTGATGTAGTTTGGCCTGATGAAGCTATGCGTGTTAGAGGAGGAAGATCATATTGGCAAAATTGGGTTCCGGATAATGACATGGAAGGAATCGTTGTTCATAAATGGATTCCTGGTCATCGTGATCCAAAGTGTCGCTCAATCACTGACAAAACTATTTTACTTTTGAAAATGGAGAATAAATATTACGTTCCAATTGCTGAAGTTGGAGTAGTTGCAATTCCAGTTTCTGCAGAAGTCTGAATCTTTATACCAAAAAAAAGAAACAAATCTCTTGTTCTGTTTTTATATTCTTTTTTCCTTCTTCTTATTTCTGTAATACTATTATAATATAATATCTCTGTGACGAAAACAACGATGACGATAAACAAAAAAGTAGAGAAAGTCAAGAAAAAGATGAACAAGAAACAAAAACTTATATATTATACATTAAACGCATGTGTTTGTTGTAGCTATTATATATTATTATAAGATAACTGAGATTATAAAAAAATGAACCGACATACTTAAAGAGAAATTCCTATAAATGTATTAAAACACATATACTATAAATATATATATATATAACATATAAAAATTGTATTTGTATAAATGATTATTATTATTATAACTACTACAACCAAAACCGCGATAATAATAATGATGATATTTATTAACGAGAGTTTAAATATACACATATATACGTTATATCAAGAAAATAAATTATTATACAATGAGAATGAGAAACTATATATTTTTTTTTGTTATAAGTGCCTTTTTGATTTGCATTATACAAGAGAAAATAATAATCGTGTAGTTAGAAAAAAAGGTTTTATAAACACATGTAATAATATACGAAGTGTGAAGGAAAGGAAGCAAAAATAATGTGTCAAATGTCAAGTGAAACCAAAAGGTAGTTGAGTATATAGTAAAAGTGCTGTGTGTGTTGTTACCAACCTGTGAAAGTGAAAGGATTGATTTTGCTCTTATCTGTCCATAGCCATCCAAATGTGATGATTACTACATGGGTGAAAAGTCGACTACAACATATATATAACCTAGTTGGTTTCTAGCAGCCATATATATACGTGTTAGCTTAGTTTGGCATGAATGCTTTACTGGTTTGCCTTTGCTTCCTGTGCCATAGTATAAAGGAAAGTAAAAAGAAAGTTATATAGTGGAGAAAGGCTTTCGTCGTCGTTCCTTTACACATTTACTACAAGAGACTAGAGAGAGTGTGTTTGAGAGTATATGTCGTACACACATTGTAGCAAAAGCCATCATAGATAAAACAGGTTGAGAAACGGGAATTACACTGTTATGGGAAATCATTGGTTCCTTCTTCTGTCCTATTTCTCTTCCTTTTAGCGGAAGAGAGAGAGAGAGAGAATCCATGAAATTTGCTCTCCCAGATGCTCATCCCATCATGTCATACGCTAAAGTACCATTCAACATTTCCAAGTAAAAGACTATATAGCCCCTCTTCTCGAAACCATACTAAAGTATGCTAGAGAGAATCTCAAGTTTCTTTTTCTTCTCAGAATCTTTTGCGTCTTCTTGTCTTTCTAAACTAAACTACCACACAAGAACTACATACTACTTTATTTTGACAAATATTTCTTATATATTTTAACACTAATTCTTATACAATCAAGAGACTATAATAATTTGATTTTGATTGACTTTTGCTTAAACGCACACAACAGTTTTTTATATGTACCAATTTTTATGAGTAGTGAGAAGAAGCATTATGACCAAATATAGTTGCAAGTCGTAAATCATAAAGATGAGAAGAAATATAAGCGCTAGCAATTCCAACAGTGTTTATGCTAAATTGCATGAAAAGTAGGTTGAATGAATCAAGGATATAGGTTGAGATGGAAAGCATATCTTGAGAGAACAACTCTCTCAAAAAGATTCTCTGTACACTTTCTCTCTCTCTTCTAGAGGTTTCCTCTTTCTTCTCTGCACAGAGAGAGTAACCAACCAACCGAAACACATGTTGTATGATACTACAAAACCAGATGCATTCATTTCTTCACAGAGATCTTACACATGTATTACCAGTACTCATATTTATTGGATTCACCTACTTTAACCTTTGACCTGACTATTTTTGGTACTCTAGAAAACTATTTTTATACACAAACAAGAAATCACACTTTTTCTAGTTGAAAAACATACTAAGCTCACGTCAACTACAATTATGACGTCAGTTTCACTCAACTGTGTAGGTTTCATAGAAGAAAATGATAGTATTGGTGTACAGAGAAGAATTTGTTTTGCTCTGTTTCTTTCATAATGTCTCAAACAACTTATCTTTACTCAACTGGAACATCATGGACACAAAAGTCAAGTGAAAACCAACCACAGGCATATCTATAGTCTTTATAGTAGACTACATAAACCAAGTGTTGGAAGATACACTTGAGATTCTTGTAAGAGTGTAGCATTGCAGCAGTTAGTTGTTATGTTGTATTCATAAAACCTTGAGTTTCTCTAGACAAAAAAGAAAAAGAAGGATGTAAAATAATAGAGCTAAGAGAGAAGAAAAAGAAATGCTTACGGAAGGGAGAAATATTTTCTTCAAATTCCTCATACTACAAAAAGGAATCGTTGAATGTAATTTGTTGATGTCAAGTGCAGAGAGAAGGAGAAGAAGAAGAGAAAAGTGAAAAGAGAAAGCGAAAGAGAGATATAAAGAGACTATAAGGGAAAGAAGCAGTAAGAGCAACATATTTAGTTACATACAGCCATTTTTCTCTTTTCTACAATGTAGACGACAACTTCCTACACATACAATGAGATATAAAATGGGGAAAGAATGTAACAGAATTTCTGCTTCTTTTTAAACTTTACATAAAGTATTACAGAAATCTATGTACACATTAAGGAATCAGCAACTCACCTTTTCCAGAGACCTCAGGTCAATTCTACTTTCTCTACAGTTTTTGTGACACAGCATTATAAAAAAAAGAATTGTTTTACGTTCATCCGTTCATGTCACACTATAAAGAGTAAGCAAATATACAAAACTTTTGACTTGATGTGTCTAAATCTTTATACGTACAAAAGCCCACTGTTTTGTTTTCACCTTTGCTATTTCCTTTTCTCATGTGTTTGACAGCCTACAATACACATTGAGCTTTGCTTTCTCTTTTCCCCTTCACCAATTTTTTCCTTCTTTCCTTTGGTGATTCAGTAGAACTAATTCAACTTCTTTTTTCTCTCCTACTTCTGTATTCCAAAACTGTTTCTACTTTGTAATATTGTTTCTCTCTTTTCCTTTTCTTTTTTGCTTAGATTGTCTTCATGAGTTTTGTCATTGTGTTGCATTGCATGCGTCGATTGTTTTAGAATCTGAGAATGAATTTTTTTCTCTACTGCTTTTCTAAGTAAATATGTATACAGAAAGAGGCAAGAGTTTGTATATATATGTATGGCAAATGTCATGCCATAGTAGTTTCATGTCACCTTATATATTCTTTCTTTCATAGTCACTTTGTGAGCTTGCATGTTCAGTTCACTCTATCTCTATTTTTCTTTTGAAGCTAAAGCTCTAACATGGTTTTCGTGATGGATTTATTTGACACGTCCTGCCAGCAACATATATTGTACTGTATTAGGCTACACAGTAGTGTACACTACTAAGAAAAGAGAAAAAAACTTTGGAACTTTCTCCTTTTCGCATATGTCATCAAAGTTTTCAGATCAACCTACTCATGCTGTAAGTGGAAAAAGAAAAAGAGAGAGAAAGTAGGCTAAATTTTGTACTATATAGAGTGATCAGTAGATATAATATATTGGCAATTCAGTTTAAAAGATGATTTAAAGTGAGCAATGTTGAGAAAAGTGTAGAGGTAAGCAGAAAAGAAAGTAGGAGGATATCTAGAAAATAACATTTTAGTTTGAATCGAAACTAATTAATTTTGATGCTTGAACTATTTCTAATTTATACTTGAAAAGTTTATACCGTAAACATTACTACTACCTTTAAAACTTTATTCAAGAGATATTATTTATAGATTTGTTGACTATACATATAAGATATGACTTTTCTACTCAGCTCCAAACTTTCATACTTTCAATGGATTAAATTCCTTGGAATTTTCTTATTTGTTGCGGGCTGATTTTCTTTGAAGTAGGAGAGAAAAGTCATTTTATTGAATTCTTTATAGGTGAATTTGTTGTTGCTACCACAGTTTTGTCAAAGGTAATTAATTTGGTGTAATATGATACAGTGAAACTTAACAACAGATGGGACGTGGGTTACATTAGAGAAAAGTCAGTTTCTCACCCACTCTTAAATGAAAGAAATTGAAGAGAGGTTAGATGTTATCAGAGTGCCAAGTGAAATGTTGTAATGTAGAGCACAGCAAAAGAGAGAAAGGCAAGAGTAAAGTTTTTGTTTCGAAGAAAAGAAAAGCTCGATAATGAATAAACTCAAAGGAAAGTAGAGGAAAGGGAGAGTAATTCACAGTAGTATTCATTTCACTTCATTTTCACTGATTCAGCTCTCTATGCCAGTTTGAAGGATGTGTCTAGTTAAATGATACTAAGAAATAACTTTAAATCTTTCGTCGAATTTTGTTGACTTTTGGTTTATATAACAGTTAACTTTAAAAAATTGTCTCAAATTTTGATATTGACAAGTGAAAGCTATTTGTACGTCATCAATTTAAAAATGCGCAATTACTATATACTTACAGTTCATTAGTAAATAATATACTTTTATTTATAAAAATAACTCAAAAACTTTTCTTATTCTATTGCATAGTATTCTTAGTAATGCAAAAACTTCTACAACAAATAAAATACATTACTACAGAATTCCTAATAATAGACATATTTGCATATATTCTTTTTGTAACTATATATACTCGACATGCTTTTATTTTAAGAAAAGGAAAAGAACGACACAATTACTCACTCAGTGTAATGGGGCTGCATTAAAAGAATATAAGGTTTGTATGTGCGTTGTTTATTGTATGCAATGATGTCATTGGCACGTACATAATAATCACAAAGAGAAATTCTAGCTCTCGCTTTCTCTGTACTATGTATATGTATATATGACAAGGAGAAAGTACATATATATACTTTATATGATGTCGTATATACATATAGACCATTCGCCAATGTGAAACTTGGAATGCTGTGTGTAACTATTTAGAGTGAAAGCACGAAGCAAATTCTCTTATTGCTCACGTCTCGAAATAAATATTGCATCTCATATTGCGCTTTAGAAAGGATTTCCCATGTCGAAAGCTCTGATGAGGGATCTAAAAACTATGCTTTAGGAAACTATACTAATAAAGTAAGGTACAAATTTATTCGAAGAAAATTCTATTCTTGGAAGAGTAAAGACGAAGAGTAATTGAGAAGACCTCGAAATGTGTTTTCCCCAGAAATCTTCTAAGGTGTATTTCATTTTGTCCTAAAGATGTACCTTTGATATATATTTCTCAAAGTTTTCGTACAAAAGAGTTTGTTTATTTATTCAGTAACGTCCTCGTAAGAAATCTTTGATATAGTTAGCGATTACAAGTTGCATAATTTTATTTTGTTAGTCTTCCTTGATCTTTTCGCTGAATCATTAGTTGACTAATGAATATATAAGTTAAATATATTTAATTTGCATATATCTGTTTCAAGGCTTCTTCCTATCAAAGGTTTTGTTATAGTTTCCTATGACATTGGAGTAATTTAAGCTGAAACATATTTCCCTTCTCAATATTAATACACATACAAGTATTCATTTTAAGAGATGAGGTTTCAGGCATGTATGAAGAGTTCAAATGTCTAATGGATGAGTTTCATCTCCCTCTCTCAGATGTCATATTTCTTTGAAAGCATAATAAGCTGCATGAGAAAGAATACAGATTGTATTTCAAAAGCTGTAGGATTTTAAATCATATATTGGAGTACTGTGTGACCTTATGAGAACATTATGCATATTACAGTCAATAAGTATACATATACTTTTATATAGACACAGCTACCTATAGTCAATTTATTAGGTATAGAAATTCACTTTGCTGGCTCATTTAAGAAAAACATGTTCTCAGTTTTCCTGCAGTTCATCCTCCTCATCATCATACTCTTCTTTCAAGAACGGCATATTCTTCTTCTTCTCTACTCTCTGCCTGTCATTTCCTTTCAAATGCATAATACACTTTTGTGGGCTTTTTGTTTACACAAGGAAATCGGAATATATACAGTTGAGCTTCTCTCTCTCTCTAAGGTAGCTTATGTCTATATATGGAGAATAAAGTTTTGTATTGCCATTTTCAGCGATCGTGAAGGTTATTCTTAGCATTAGTTTGCAAAAGGGTACAAGATTTTCTGTTCTCGTCTTGCTTCATAGGTCACTTATAAAAATTTGGCATTTG
>VCNE01008352.1:0-32523 GCA_009869805.1 Oncopodura yosiiana
ATATGCAAAATATTTTAGTCAGTTTCCTCAGACTCTGTTGTGTAGTGAATATTTTTAGTGACGACATATATTGTCACGACTGTTGAGTTGGATAAGTGAATGAATTATTTGAAAGAAAAGAAAATTGAGTGGATGACATACTCTCAGGAAAAAATATTTTATACATTGTAACAGTTTGACATTTAGAGTAAAAAAGAAGTATATAAGTATATATTGTCACAAAACAAATAGCATAAGATACAACTTTTTAAAGGCTGTTACTAATGTCTTAAATGCGTAAAGAAAGCCTTGAGACAATAAGAGAAATATACGTATGTGTAGTAAGTCTACATCTATATTTGTCAAGAGACAAACACTTGACTTGACATGCTAAATATTTGACAACTTACCGTAAAACGCGAGTCATCTGGGGCAACTGACAATCCAGTAAAATCATTAAGAATCTTTCCAGTAATGCCATCATCATTTGGCAGAGCAGAGGCAGATGCACATGGAAAATATATTGAGAGGACAACAGGGAATAATAGAACATGTCCCATGAAAATGAAAACCGTGAAAATCGATCGGTGATCCATTCTTATGTAATATAGTGAAGTTAACTAGGGATAAGCAGACACGTAAAAAGACGGAAGAGAAAAAAAAGAACTTTTTGACTAAAAGCAAGTGGCTGGCTGCTTTGACAGAAACAAAACTGAAGACTGATAGGCCAAGGACTCAATAATGTAATATTTTCTCTCTCTCTCTCTAAAGTTTCTTTTGCTCGTCAAGAGAATTGAGAGACTTGGTATATATTGTACAAGTAATATTTCCCTTCAGTAACACACAAACACAAAATAAAATGACTCTCGTCTTAAGCTTCAATCTTGGACTATATTCTCTGAAAAACGCTTTGAGGGTAGTCTCTTATTTACATTCATCTGGAATTTAGTATAATGAACTGACTTGTAATATGAATAAGCGATAGTCATTTGTTGAGCCAGGAAGATATATATATATATAAACGTCTTGGAATTTTTCTCTGACTCCTATTCTGACTCATTTTGTCATTTCCTTATCTCACAATATTTCAATAATGGCTATGTGACTCATTAAGTCATGAGCAAGTATTGTAAACTAGTATGTCCTAGTTTAAATACAAACTTAAATACTTTGACTTTATATCATATGCACCATTAATTACTATATTAGGAAATTATTACTATCTTTGCAATTGTTATTCTTTCATGAATATATTACTAATTGCTCAGTTGATTTTAAATATTATGTGTGATGTGTCATAATTACATATGCGTACATATATATCTACACGTTTCAGTAGTATTTCATAGCTTTCAAAAGTAACTCGAGAAATATGCTATTAATGCATACAATATGGTATTCTTCTTAAATTCAGCAAATGCTAATTGTAAAACTCTTCATTTGAATCATTGTAATTTACACTTGAGAATATATACAAACTTTGAAAATGGTTTTTCAACTACTCTATTTACTTTACTCTGCATATACTTTAGAACAGAAACTTTAAAATAACTTACTATGCAGAGGCTGCTGCCTGATGAAAACTTTCACTTCAGTAGTTTCCCAGAAGAAGAAAAATGTAGTCGAGCCCCATAAAGTGAGATGACATTGACCCCCTAAAAATGAGTGCTACTAAAATAGTATAAATAAGGAAACCCTTGAAAACACTTTAGAGTTTGACAAGAAAAGTCTTTCACAAAAGTTTTATCATAGACCTATAGACAGTGGAGAGAACTTCATACTTTATATGACTATATATTTCTTATTCTGAAAAAGGTACTGTATAAAGAATCTATCTTTAGAACAAGGACAATAAAGAGATAGGACACTATATATATATATATATATAACACCTTGCTAATTGAAGTGCTTAGAAAAATGACTATGTGCACCACCAAATGTGATTTCTTCAGAAAATGCGTCTACTCCATTCTATTAGGCTTTAAGACAATTTTTTCTTTTCGTTTAAACTACACACAAAAAGACTAAAGAAGAATGTCAAGTCTTCTACACTATTATAAACTTTTTAAAATAGAAAAGGTGCTTAACACCCTTTGCTTTCTTGTCTTTTCAGGTGTTTAAACTCATTTACTCTTGAGGGCATAAAACACAGACAAGACAAAAATGCTATCAAGTCTCATCATAAGCAGTTTGTTTTCTTTTTAGTCAACTCCTTCCTACTTTTCTTCAATCTTATAATTTTTATTCACTTTTTTTAGCCTTAAATGCAAAAACTGGGTTTACTGTGTCTCGTCACTTGAGTAGAGAAAGGAAAATCTCTTATCAAAACTCTTCATCTATAGTGTCATAAGCACGTAAAGTTTATATAATACATTTTCTGAAAGCTCAATTAAAAAAGAGAGAAAAAAGTTTAAGAAGAATAAGAAGGACAACTCTCATCATCATCTATTTGTTGTGAGCGTTTATTGAATTTGTCTCTCTCTCTCTCTCTTGATCAAGCCATGCAACGAAATGATAATGGGTGTTGTTGGTACAAAACTAAAGTTTTCATATTCATTTTCATCAGTTTGACAATACAAACATCAGACACGGCGTGGGTTTTTGGCCGTCAAGCTCCGTCATTTATCAAACCACAACTTCCAAGGTTTTAATCTTTTATATAAATAAGAAGTCTTGATAATTTTTTGACTCTCAACAACAACGCTGTTGTCAATATTTATCATCGGAGTCGCATTATGCCCCATAAATTCTTCTATATGACATCAAATGCTAATTAATTTTTCCTTATACTACTCTCTACAGATCATTTGGTTTCGAAAACCTCCCATTAGAAAATATTGGACAAGGAAAATATCAGAGGCCTATGTCAGAACCTTCAGATAAAATAGTCGATACAAGACTCTTTCAAGAAAGGTAAATTGGAATTGATTTTAGTGACCTTTTATTTTTTCTTCTTCTCCTTGATGATATAAAGATCACATGTCAGTCTTACTGCGTAAGCATCATTATACTTCTCAAAGTCTTATATAATAAGCTCATCATGAGATTCTCTATCTTTATATATATTAACTTATACAAGGAATGTCAAGTCAGTCTACAAGTAAATAAAGATCTCTCTTGAAGCCAAGTCAAATTTGAATATTGTATTATATAGTTGACTATATACAAGTAGATGATGATGAAACAACTTTTTTGCTCTATATACAGTCACCAAGCTCTTTACAAGAGTAGATATACTATATAATATGTATATAGTCATAGTTAATAAGAGTCTTCTAAAGACATTCATGTTGCTATTTTTCTTGCAGAAAATTGGATTTTGATCCAGAGTTGGAAGACGAAAATGATATGCTGGTACAAAGTCCAATCAGTGTTGAAATGCCGAGCAAAATCAGTTCACAGGTTGAGAACGAGTCATCATCTCCTCACTCAATAGAAATAGCAAAGAAGAACGAATCAACAAGTAAAACGTTGGATGAAATTCAACAAAAAAATAGTAAAACAACAGTTACAAGCAATGATGATGATCATGAGAAAGATGTTGCATCTGATCAACTTGAAGCAGTTCTTCCTCTTCCTCTAACACCTCAACTTGTTGAAGAGGCAATAATTAATCAAAATGAAGAAGCAAAGAAGGCTAATTTAACGCCTAGTACACAAATCAACATTCCTCTATTTAGTACCGTTACAGACATACCAAAAATTGTTAATGCCGTTGTAAATCCTGTAGAAAATAATACTAAATTAGTTGTAGCTGATGTAATAGAAATACCTAAGATTGAAGATAAACCAAATGATACTAGTGACGACGTCGACTCTGTTATTAATTCACCTATTTCTATTCCAATGTTTAATAGCATTGCAGACATGACTAAAGTAGTTGGTGGTGTTGTAGAAAAACCTAGTAGTGCTCAAGAAAAGGAAGAAGAAACACCAAAAAAAGTGATTGAAATTGTAGAAGATGTCGTAGAAAAAAAAGAAGAAGAGACTAGTTTAGTAGTAGAAGAAGATGAAGAAATTCATGTAGAAAAACATGTCGTAGACTTTCTACTAAAACCAAATGTTGAACAACAAGAAGAGAAGAAGAGCAATAATTCTAACACTCTTTTACTATTCCCTCAAGAATCTTTGAATCTTACAAAGTCAACAAGTAACACTACTACTACTACTGAAGAAGAAGATTCTGTGGAAAGAAAAGTAGATTTGGAAGATGAAGCTATTCTGCGAGCACCAGAAGAAGAAGAACTAATAGATATGAACTCTACTAATAGTCCTTCAAGAGAAAACAACTTCACTCTCACATCTCCAATAATGAGTATAGAAGAATCTTTACCAGAGGAAGAAAAATCTTTAGAAAAGCCACAAAGCATCATCTCTTCCAACGAAAAAGAAACAGAGGCAGCTAAAGCTCCAACAACAGATTCTATACAGCAACCATCACAAATACCAGCATCAATCCTAACTCAAGAGGTAGAAAATAAGACAAATATAATAGACTCTTTAGAATCAAAGTCCACTGATCAATTGATGACTCCTTTAGTTTCCAACTCTGTTGATGATCAAGATTCTCTTGAAAAAAGTATCAATGATACAGTAGTAACAATTGACAGGAAAATTGACACTGGCTCTACTATAGTATTTCCAAATAGTACTCATCTTCATAATGAAACTGTTGATAAAGTTGAAGATGATGCTAGTACTACAATAAATAAGGAAGAAAAGGAAGACGATGATGAAGATGAAGACGAAGAGGAAGAAGATAATCAAGTTTCGGATGTAAACAGATTCATCAACCTTGAGAGTGCAGTTACTGCTGGAGCTGTTGTTGTAATCTCTTTGTTGGCTCTCAGTGTTTTTCTAACTGGCAATGAGTCATCACTTTGGCCCGGATTTCCTTCATTTGGTCGAAACAAAATAGTCTACCCTACTCCAATGTCTTTTGACTACATTGAAAATTTTAATGGTTTAAATGGACAAAAATTACATCATGGAGGTCATATTTATACTTACACTGGAGGAATATGGAAACGCAAATAAAAAAAAATCAACAAATAGAGACTTCACCTTCTCATTAAAATATTTTATATTACTAGGTCCTTTTTGTTATCAACAATATCTCATTTCGTTACATATTCTATTCTTATTTTTATCTGATGCTGAAAAGATTTATATCATGATTTGTAGACAAAAAAAATACAAATTGAAATAAAATGACAAGGTTTTTTCTCCCCCTTTTTTCCTTAACATTCATCATTATGACTATTATGAGTCTCTCTCTCTCTCTCAATCTCTTTTATCACTATAATAATGCATACTTTCTACTTTGACTACAAAAATATCCTCATCAGGTTTATAAAACTTGACATTATGTTATTATGTCATTTTGTCTTTTATAATGCACTCATAATGATAAAGCATCAGAGTCTGACTCGATGCCCACACAGACACACAACATCAAAAAGAGTTTTTTTTCTACCAGGATTTTCTTACATAGACAACACAGAGTACTTTGACTAATATGACAGTTATTGAGTAATGAGTCGTGGAAAGAGAAGCTGCAAATATTGTGATTTCACACACAGAAGTTACTCAATATCTTGACCTCGTCAACTGACTTGACTTGAGACTTGCTTAAGAGTTGACACAAGAGTATAGCTTTATTTCAAGTGAAGTCTGGAAGATTGAATTACCTAAAAGGAGAGGAAAATAAGAAGAAAAAAGTTTTTTTCTTTGTACTTTCTACTTGTTGTCGCAATGTGCGTGCAAACAGTGTAAAGTGATAGAGAAAGTATGAAGAGTAACTATATACTACTTACAAAATACTCTTTTCTTGTTGTATAATGGTATTTTCTTTTTACTCTGTACTTCTTGTGTGAAGAAAGTTTGAATGTTCTTTTTTACATTGTAGACCATACTACACATTGTACATGCATATAATATGAGAGAAAGAAGCACACTTGCGTGCTGGAAGCAAAGACGGTTTTATGGCCAAGTGGCTTTTTATAAGCAGTTGACGCTGCACTGATCTGATTCAGTTCCTTTTCTCAATCTCATTTCGTAGGGGTATTTTCTCTGTGTCAAATGCTTCCAACTTCCAACAGAGAGACAGTGCCCGTATTTCTACTGAGACAAAAACACTAGTACTAGCAACTCTAGAAGTGAAGATATTTTAAAACCTTTTGTGTATTTCTCATCATTCAACCTTGTTTCAAAGTTTGTCATTTTGGAAAATACTGTACCTGAGACACTAACTAAAGTAAATAGAATATATCAATAGTAAAAGTTGACTATAACTATAATATAGCTTGCACNTTGACTATAACTATAATATAGCTTGCACTATCTTTTTGGCAAGAGAGGAAAGTCCATTATTACTAATCGTTGTGCTAAAGTTGTGATTCATGAACTACATAAGTATATATAGTCTATTACGTCTACACTCGTATTATCATTGTGATTACATTAACTGTACAACATATAAATCACGACCACGATTGTTCTTTCGGTAAAGAGAGACAAGAAAATAGAAACATTTGGTCCCGTTGTCGACTCTAGTTTTATCTTCTGCATCAAGTAAAGGACGATTTCTCTTTGAAACTAACTTTTGTTGCAGATAAAACTACAATACATACAACAGACTGTTGGCTGTTTTATCCATTTTCCGTCTCACTCACTTTTCTCCTCTAGCTCTAATTCTTGTGTCCTTAGTATGTAATGAGTTGAGTCTCTACTTTCTACCTGATGATTCACTTACATTATTGGCAGTATAATAGCAATACGTCCTTTGGAATAAAATAAAAAGGAGACTCTAGATTGAAATATTGAAGAGAATTTGTTAGCCAAACTGTTGATTTTGAGAAAAAACTTCAACTTGAGCTTCCTTTCACTTGCACAGTGTAGAATAGAAGCAATTAGACTGAATACAAATTTTATGCCAAGCTGGCAATTTTGACGAAAGACTTTCCCAACAAAAAGGAAACCTGTTCATCCCATCATTCTCAAAGAAACGTGCTTCTAAATACTAGGGAAAAATTCAATACCGACAAGTGGCATAGGAAAACTATTTAAGTTTTTTCGCTCTACTTCTTCTTGCAACTCTACTATTTTCTTCACTTCGTCTTCAATATTATTGCCCAACTTTCATGTTTACTACATGCACATTCTTATTACAAGAGACAACAAAACTGAGCAACATATGTAAAGTTTATTGAAAAGTGAGAAAAAAGGGAATAGCAAGAACTACATGTGAAAAAGAGCTAAAAACTGATGTGTACATTTGTGACAAGAAATGTGGTGGTAAATCTACAGCATTTTACTTTCTTTTTCTTTTTCTCAACAGTCTATCTTACTTCCAAAGCTGCTGGCTATACAACTAAATGTTAGAGAGAGAAAAAAAAACCAAAAAAGTAATTCCGTATGCACATACACTTACAGAAGAGTGAGTGAAATTGAATAGTGCTGACTGTTGACTGACAATGTGAAAGTGAAAAACAAATGGAACTTTTCAGTTTCATTTCTCCAGCATGAAGAACTTTATGTAGCTTCAGCTATTTTATAAATAAAACAATTAAGAATTCCATATATATGGTGAATAGCTGCCATTTTACCTAAACATATTTTATTTATTTCAGATAAATTATTTAAAAGACTTTCAATTTCGTATAAAATGTAAGTGGAAGAAACGTTAAGAAAAAATAGTTCAAAAAACACTTGTAGAGTTTCAGAGCTTTACTTTTACATCATCATCATCATCAATAGTATCTTTGAGAAATGAAAATTAGCAAGACAGTAGAATAATATGCTTTTGTGGAATTTAATTTTTTCTTGTAACAAGAGTGAAGAAGTCAAAAGCTGTGATGAAAGTTTATGTGTGTGTATGCATTTTCTCATAATATAACGCCTTTGTTCCAGAAATAGTTTCATTTTCCAACATTCTTCGGCTTAGTTCGTCATTACTACTAACTCTACATACATATATATAGTGCTCTAGCTGCGTCATAACAGAATATGTACAACTTATAGTGATGTTAGCAGAAAAGAAATTTCACTGAAAAAAATAAGCTCATGGTGTACTTCAGATGACCGCTTGTCTCAGCAAGGCTCAGATCAACTTTTCATGTAAGTTTCCACAAGCTTAAATTTATTTTACATCCTATGTAATGTTGTTGATATTGATACATTTTGCATAAAATCCACCATTGACGTGAGAATATTAATCAAATTAATAAGTATAGAAATCCTTTTCGTGCTGCATCACATCTCAGTTTCTATATAGCTTTCCTTCTCCTTCTCATCAACAAACTATTTATATACATTTTCATTCTTTGGTGCAATGGAATTATATTCATCTAACATTCATATTTTGCATTTCGTTTCAAATTTTATAATCTGAAGTTCTTCTCTGAACTCATTAAACTTGTTCTTGTCCATCGTTTCAAAGGTTACATTAAATACGACTTTAATTACTATATGTGTCAAGTCTCTTCATTAACATGAGCAATAAATAAAATATTTCAAAATATGCTAGAACGAAATACATATTATGATGAGACAAGAGTATATAATGATCAAAAGACAACGAATATAATATAAGTGTGCATCTTTTATCTATCGTCTACATACATATAGTATTATGAAATCTTTTTTATGGTGTGGGAAGTGGCAAAGTAAAGATTACACGTGTTTGCAAGAGGATTAGTGTAAGATAAGCATGTTCATTCTTAAAAGGTCTTTACATCGTATATAAACTCAAACACTATGAATATAAGTTTGCGAAATTTGTGAAAAGGTATACATTAGTGTAAAAGTAGTGTTTATTTATCTACCTGCTCTCTCTCTCTCTCTCTAGTTGTGTATATGTAGCTAACAACATATTCTTCAATCTCTGTGTAGATAAAATCTCAACATCATGAAACATCATTATGACTCTCTCTCTCTCTAGCAGTCTTACCTGAGAAATTCTGGAGACATTTCTTCAGGGGCTGTCTCAAATGGAAAACTCAAACATTAGAAATGATGTCAACTTTTCTATAACATTTTGCTAGGTGTGAAGTGCATATAGATCTTAATATATGTAACACTGTTTGTTGTTGACTGTAGACGAGAGAGAGAGAGAGAGTGACGTTAGAAGTGAAAAGTAAAGGTCGAGAGCTTTGAGCTAAAAGAAAAAGTAAGAGATGAGGTCAGGTGTGCTAAAGAAAAAATTTTGGAGCACAAGTAGACTTTTTTCTTACTCCACTGCTATGTCATGATGTCATGCCGCATAACATCTTGATTTGATTATCAAGTAAATACTACATATCCTCACGAGCACTAATAGATAAATTTATAACTTTTTTCTCCTTTTCTGAGTGTGAGGTCTATACATATAAAGCTTACATTATATATTGTGTGTGTACATATAGAGGAAAGTTTTTGCGACGAGGTTTTTCACGCAAAGGTAGGTAAAAGTCAATCTTTTGAATGTGTCGCAATTCTACTTGGAATAATTTGGCACGAAAACCATTGTAATGTCTGAAAGACACACAGACTATATATTATCCTAGTTACATTCTACTCTATTTTGTATAGGTAACATTGTTGGTAAGGGTGAAATCTTTTTGCATTATTCAAAGAAATAATTTGTTGCTTTGAGCATTTAAACCCACTTCCTAGCTCTTTCCCTTCTTTAGACTATAAAGTATTTCAAATAGGCAATTTGCTCTCCAAAATTTACTTGAGATTCTGAGAATAAAAAAAACGACGACTTTTTTCTTCTGAGTCGAAAAAGGTTAAAGTCCAGACTAAGGTTTCCTTTCTTTTCTTGCAAAAGACCTCATTCAATTTCCAATTTGGTCTAAAAGCTTGTGTGATTTCAACTTTGTCGAATAGACCTATACATTTATACTATACTATAGTAATACTCTTCTTTACGCAAATGTGTGCAACTTCATACTATATATTGGTATACAGGTTCACATTTCATAAGTATAGGCTTACACGATGAGTTTTTTCTTATAGACAATGTAGGCATGGGAAATATTGAGTTACGTAATGTTGATCACCAATCACAAACTCGTACAATGTAGCATATAAAAAAATAAATCGATGAAATGTTGCATTTGCATAGTTTTTTGACAATGCTAAACCTATCAATGGTAGAGGACGTATCTGCTGAGGGAAGTCATACAAAATCCAAGTAAAACAAAAGTATATTAAAATTTAGTGACTCTTGTTATTACATTGGTAATATGACTGCCGTCAAATGACAATCAATCTATAATAATTGAGTTTACTTTCACAAATAATTAATTATAATAACCTTGTTGTATCAAAAGAGTATTCAAGGGTTTTCACTCACAAAAGTCTTTTTAAAAAAGTTTCATTTTACTTTCTAAGGTCAATTTATTGTACTGCTACTTGAGTTAAGTATTCATGACATAGTGAACAACAATTTGTGAACAATTCATAATTCTTATACTATACACGAGCTTTAGGCGTGGACAGGTACAAATTTGAAATTGTGCAGAGGAGCATGGCTTTCTCAATAAATAAATAAGTTGGTAAAAAGCGAGTCAAGTTGAAGTGTATATATGTATAACAACGCATCGCATTATAATATAAGTTCTGTTTTGTGACCTCTTGAGCAATTATTAATGTTACAAAATCACTAGGGTCCATGCATTACATAGCTATCATGTCCACATAAAATAACTTTATAATAAAATATGACAACCTTTTCATGTTACGATATATGTACGTGTTCATATTTAAATTAACTCAATGTTTTATTTCAATGTACTACATATAATATAAACTGCTAACTCTAACTCAATAGGTTGACTTGGGTTGTAGGAAATGTATTAATAATTGATTTCTTTCTCAGACTGTCCTCACAAAACATGCAAATAATCAATCAATAGTGCTTTTCCTGTCTAATGTGCTAGAGAATGCAAGGCTATTGTGATACTCTGTAATTTTATTACTACTCCTCCTGCTAAGATGTGTAGACATTGTATTATAAAAATGTCATTTCGTACTACACAGATGCTTCATTTTTTCCTTACAAAATCTTCAAAAATGTATCTGCTTTCCACGTTCCAACAATTTGGAACAGCCTTGAGATTTTATATTATAACTATATTAACATACTTTCCTCTTGTCTATCAAACTCACTCGAGCTTTCTCATTTTGATGCCATATTAAAACAATAATGTAACCTCACTTCTTTCTTGTGGTAGTAGTTAGAAACTACATAATGTAGCTCATATATACATAGTGAAGTAAAGGCTACACATTTCCTTGATGTTTATTTTAGCAGCAAGTAACTTAACGAAAACAAAAATATATGAAACCAAAAGCAAACCACTATCCAAAGCAAAAGTGGTTTCATTTGTTTCATACTAAGCATCATGAATGAATGTATGTTAGTTTTACAATCAACCACATACAATTTGAGCAAAGGAAAAGTTCTCCAGTAAGTACTTCTTCACAAATGTGCAAGATCGGTAGAGTCCTCGAGAAAATGCATGTTTGCTCTTTGATTCATATAGGATAAAAGCTTTGCTACAAGAATGTAAACAGTTAATTATTTCGTGTCTCTTCTGCTTGAAAACAAAGTATTGATTATTGGAGAATTGAATTTTCTTTGAGCGTGAGTCTTTTTTTTCGTATTATGGCTTCCATCTATTTTAATAGCCTTGGTGTTAAAAAAGAAATGCAACACCGGAACTATTGACAGATGACTTGCAGATTATTATCGTAATTTTTTATATGATAATTCACGAGCAATCGTATTAAAAAAAGAAAATGTGTCTCTCAAACACTTGTTGCTTTGAGAGTAAGATGAAAAATTGTTAGTTCAGCTTGCGAGGAGAGCATTCTATATATTCTACTTTGATGTTAAGTCTACATATAACTAAAAAAATAATAAAAAAATAATCTGGATTCATTATGTAAAATTTTAGTATCTATCATTTTTTCTTAATCTCAATTTAATTTTCAAAGCTGAAATCTCATGCTGAAAAATCATTAATGACGCCTCTTGTAATGAATGATAACGTAACACAGTGAGGCACTATGCGTGATTTCTTAAGTTGTGGATCTGAACTCCCAATTAATTGGAAAGCCGTGTGCAAATGACAGTTTTAGTGCAGTAGTTATTTGTATTTGTATATATTTAATTAGAAACTACTATTCAGGAAAACAATAAGTTTAAGTTAAATTACAAAAGTGTTATACAGTGTAAATATCTCTAAGGCAAAAATATATAAAAAAATTCAAGAAGAGTCTTAAAAACTAGACGAGACACATGCTGTAAGCATTGTGTATTTCGTAACATTACAATTTGTAACCATGTATAATTTTATACCTAGTTAGATTTTGGACATATACATTATATAAGTAGTACATGGAAGTCAGAGATGAAAATTTGATTACAACTTTCCCTTTGGGTGATCTTCTCTTTACTCTCACAGTATCCTATTTGTAGTTTCGTATATAATATATATATATATGTATGCGTATATAGTAGGTAGCAGTTAAGAGTAGCCTTGCTGGTTCTTTTTGCAAAGAAAATAAGATGCAGACGAAAATGGCAAAGAACAGAACTCTTTATAGTTAAAAATAGCTTTACATGACTTCCTATTTATTCGTGGATATATATATATATCTATGTGTATTGTTTTAGCACTTTATTGAAACGTTACTATATTCTTTCTACAATGGGCAATTTCCTCTCCTATTCTAGTATGGATAGCTCTCCGGCATATTGCAGAAAGAATTTATATGCATGTGAAATAAAGAAGAACTCAAAATGACTTGTCATACTCAAGAAAGTCCTGCTGGGAATGAGCTAATTAATTAAACAAGACTAAGTGCTTCGAGTCTCGACGTCAACAAGACTAAATTTTCAAACATTTCCTTTTCTTCCTCAAAAGGCAAAGGAGCGTAAAAAGATAATGTTTTTAGTTACAGTTTCCTTATGTTTTATATCATAGCTCATATATAATGAAACAAATCGAACAAATATCAGAATCTTGTGAAATGTTTAAAATATGTATACAATGTAAGCATAATGTCCATATATACATATAATCTATCTATATTTATCTCTTTGCTAATTATTAGCTGTAAAATTGATACTTCATAATATTGATTTCTGAATCTTTAATTTTTTTCTCTAGTATTATCTTCCGGTATATTATTCTACACTTATGTATACATGTTCATATATAAACTACTACTTTTTTCTTTTTTATATAGAAAAAACTTAACAAAATTAACTTTTCATATTGCACGTGTATCATTATAGATATGAAGTTTTTTGATATTTATTATATCCTCACTATAGCATTACAAAGTTCTCGTAATAATTATAGTCTATTTTCTCTATTTCATTTTACTAGTAAACGATACGTATGTATAAAATAAGAACAGGCCAAAATAGATAAAAGAATTCAATATATTTGAATCTTGAGCAGCCGAGTCTGTAAACCTGATATTTTTTTGCAGACAGGAGAGAAAGCAAAGTGAAAGTGCAGGCAAGTGGAATGTATGTGATATAGAAAATGAGGAAACTATATAAGAAGAAGGAAAGTTGGACAAGACAAGTTTGAGTTCTTCAGTTTTAGAAGTAGAGCTTGCATAGAACAAGAATTTTATTCTTTAGCATGCATTTCTATTATAGTTGCATTACATGTGGATTTGTGTGGTGAAAGAAAGAGACTTGAGATAGTTGCTGATCTTGCAGAAACCTGTGAATATTTTATATCAGTCAAATTGGATGATAATGCTTTCTCAACCGAAACATTTCTTAAAACTCTTCAAAAGGTATTTATATTGAAAATGTGGCTTTTCGGCCAGAGACAGAGAGAGAGATCACTCATATCCCAAGAGACGTCAGCTATTACATTACTTTCTATTTTAACAAATTTCAACCACTTCAAAAACTTCCTAAATATATGAAAAACTTGCTCATGTTCTAAACATTTATTTTTAATTGTGACTTTTTTGTATTATAGACTCAGGTTGCTGCACCACGTCAACATATAACAAAATGAATCATTGGATTTTGGGTGCAATTTCAACCTTTATGGGATTCTTTGGAGTGTTTACAAATCTATACATTCTACTTGTGCTCCTTCTACATAAAAAAGTACGTATTTACTATTATTTTTATTATTCTAAGTCGATCTTAATCTTACATCATTAGTCAGTACTACATGTATACTCTACTTTTATATTTGTCTTGTTCTCATTGAAGGCTCTTATTATTTAAGTGTAATTATTGAAATAAGACGTCATTAAGAATATTTTGAAGGTATTACGTACAAGCAGGTATATTTTAGTCTTTTTACGTTATGAAGCAAAATGAAGTTTTAAACCGCTATTCTAATAAACTTTTCCAAGTTAAATTCAAGTTAGCTGAGTTGCAAAAAAAACAGAGGTCTCTTTCTTGGTAAAACGACGCATGTGACATTCAAAATTTGCTTTCCTGATTGTATTTACTAAAGTTACAAAGTTGAGTGTTAATCTTGTTAATTAGTTTCTCTTATGTGACCCAATTAAGTGACGTGAACTGTGCTAATTGTCTATCAAAGCTTTACCTACTACTGTCAAACTCCTCCTGTCTGTCATTCACAATGTTATTTGAGAGACAGAAACTCTAGATGAGATTATACAAGTATACTACATCTATATATACATATTAGCTATATTAGCAAACACTTTTATCAAGTCCAAATCACACAATGTTAATATCAGTACTATTATTATTACTACTATTAGGACACCTAAAACAGCAAACATTATTTTGTAACTAATATAAATATAATTTATGGGAAAATATTATTGCTGCGTTAAACTTAAACGCATGTATCTATGTAATAACCTTCACCTTTTTTTATTACTACTTTCCCGTTAATTATTTTATAGCTCTACTAGAGTATAAAATAACCAGGTTTAACACATGTTTAAGTTTAATTGCCATCTTGATGACCTTAAATGATTTTTTAACATAAAATGTCGTTTATTTTACACAGACAAGAAGCAGCAGTGAATGGATTTTACTACATTTAAGCTGGTGTGGACTAGGAGGCAGTTTGTAAGTAATTTTGATTCTATTGTTCATTAAATTATCATTAGTATGACTTAAGATGGTTGTTGTCAGCATTTGAATTTCATATAAATGCTATGAGATTTTGAAAGTTTATATCATCATGTTTTCTTGTCTTTTTCCTTTTTTTTACAGATGCAATTTATGTTTTGCAAGCCCATCTGTTTTCATGGGTGCCTGGGTATCTTACACTACTGGATCTTTGTGTAATTTGGTAGGAGCTTCTGTACTAACACTTCAACTGCTTACCGTATGGACAGTTACTGCCTTGAGGTTAGCACTATACAATTATATCTCCAATTTTTACATAAATATAAACAAGTTCAGTTCAGCAAATAGTATATTCACATTTATAAAGTATGAAACATGTGGAGAAAGCTACACGTGTCTAAATCCGATTACGTCTTTCAGATTCTCTCAACTTTCTATATAGTCAACCAGACAGAGACAGCTATATACACATAGCACGTTACCAAGTCATTACTTCCTTTCATTCCTCACATTTTTCTAATACTTCTTCAACTTTCCCTCATACAACTCTCCTTACATAAAAATGTACATGTGCCAATTTCCACAGATGATGATGTGCTATTCTATATGAATAGAATATATAAATAAATATATATATCTACATTGATTTGTAATTTATATTTGATTTGTAGTGTGGATCGTTGTGCAGCAATCATGTCACCGCTACGCTACACACAAATTGTCACTAGAAGACGAATAGCCGTTTATTTTATAGCAGTATGGATTCTTAGCATTTCAACAGTGCTCACAGCATTTTTTATTACATCAGCTCATAAAGAGGAGAAAGTTGTGTCACTTCTAGATTTTGGTCGGAAACAAAATTTTGTGGCAATGATGACTAGTGAGTCGAGTAGTCCTATAGAAGAGTTGTCATCTTCAGGAGCATCAGAACATATAACTAGTAGTTCATTAACCACAAATGCTCCTGGCCTTATGACAAGTAGTGACGGAGTTAGTGGTAGTATGACATCCGAATTTCAAAGTATTTATCAATATTTTAAAAGTTTACAACTCATACGTACTACTAGTGTTGGTAGTAGTAGTAGTAGTTATGTAGCTACTAGTGGACATAATAATATTAGTTATATTAATTATAATACTTCCTCACAAAATTTACTAAACTACTCAACAACAAATAGTAATGATGATGAGAGTAGTGAAGGAACAATTGACATGGACTCTTTGCTCTCAGGATTTGAAAGTTTTAATTTAAGTTTTAGTGGTAGTGAGAATAGTTTTGCTCCTACAACATCTACATCATCATCATCTAGTTCATCTGAAAATTCTACTAGTGTGGGTGCTAATAATAACAATGGTGGCAATGTACAAATGTTAGATAATGACACAACTTTAGAACTGTTACGCTACAGTAAATTTCCATTTGTCTTTCGAGACAAGTTTGGTTTGTGTTTACCTAAAGTGTATCAACTCTCATGGTCTAGCATAGTATGGACTTCAGGATGGATTCTATTCGTTTTAATTGGACCTATGTGTACGCTATTGATTTGTGATTTGATTGTCTTGTCCATTGCGAGGAAACAGCGACATCGTATCATTATGGCTTTATACCAAATTACTTTATCAGCCCAAGCCACTGTGACTCGAAATAAAGGAACAACTCCACCAGAACTATGGCTCAATAATCGTCCAGTTCCTGCAAAATCTCGGGCTTGTCTGGCCGTATGGGAGGATCTGATGACACTTTTCTTCCTTCATTTACCACTAATACTCATTTATGTAAGTGACTTGCTCACACACTCATTGGCACGACGACTTGTGTACATATCTAGTAATAATAAATGTGTGCATGTGTGTTTGTGTGTAGATAAGTAAATTAAACTTTTCATTTTCTTCTCTTTTTTTCTCTCCACTTCATTTACTACCATAGTACTAACTAAACTGTAATCTGTTAAATGTCTCCTTTTTGTATTTGTCAATCGTTATATATTATTGTTATTAGTTGCTCATTTTAGTCATTAGGAATTTTGTAGTGTGCCATTTATATGTATTTTGGAGAATTACCATTGAAGTAGGGCATAATTGAGATAAAGCAGTTCTATTATATGTTTTCAATTGTGTATCGTCATTTTCTAGAGTATACAATCTTCTTCATCGTCGTCCCATATTTACATTGCTTGACTCTCTCTCTCTCTCTCTCTACTACTTTTGTCATTAGCTTTTATTGTATTTGCTCTTTGAACTGAGCCTAACAGTTATTGCTGCTCTTTCTCTTATTTCTCTCTCTCTCAACTGAACTTATGTCTATTGTAAACTCTTTAGGGATTTGAGACAATTGTTGGAGGAGATCAACATGACACTCCAGAACCTTTAGTGTTTATTGGATCTTTGGGTGTTTTTGCGACACCAAGTTTCACTGCACTTTTGTATGGAATTCGTGCTCGTCCCTTACGAAATGCGTACAAAAGCTATCTGCGAAAACGACTGACAAATTCCACATTGCAACATGAGATACAACAACGACTTTCACCTGTTGATGGCTCACCGAGGCCTTCTTCAAGAGCCAAAAGTTTCCGGTAAGCATATACAGTAGACATATCTATTATATAGTATGACTTTTGTACATTATTAGATTCGAAGCACGCTTTCCATTTATTACTACTCTTACTTCCGTCGTTTTATTTAGACTAGCAATTTTTTATAGTTATTTTTTAATTTAAAATATTTTAGAGACGTAAATGACACATGTGAGACATTGAGGTACATAAAAATAAATAGTAAATACTTTCTTTAGACGTTGCACTCTAGAATATTAAAAAATTTAAATACAGAAAGTTTTTATTTAAATATATGACAACATAAAAATGTAACAGAACATGCTATCTGTAAAAGTCGGAAACTAAATTATGTTTCTGCTTATCTGTTTTTTCTAAGGAGTAAAGATTGATGAGTTAAAAATAGAATTAAATGCTTTTTATTTTCTTCTTCTATACACCCACACGTATAGTTAACTATGATTGTCTATATAAGTTAATAATAGTTATTTTGTGTGAAACAGATCTTCTACTCCTTCACCAAATTCTTCACCAATTCAAACTCCACGTCGTCTCTCAACAAATGACTTGCGTCCACCATCACTTCATTTTAATTTGACTGCATCTCCATCACATGATCATATAGGACGAAGTCACACTATGAAATATGATGATGAAGAAATTGAAGAGAATCATCGTCAAAATTCCATGTCTACAGGTAGAAAAGTTCGTTCATTTCTTCATATTCCAACACAGTATGATATGCAAGAGTTTTGGAGTGGACTCAGACGTCCTAATCGATCACCAACAATTGTCATCACACATGAGATTCGGTTTAAAGACAGTTCAAATTCTATTTACTGTCCTGTTCCAACATCGTCGATGGCAGAGCAAAAAGTGTAAATGTTGAATTTTTTCTTTCTTATAGTTAACAATATATATATATATACATATATCTTACGGGTTTAAAAAAATGTGATATTTGACTACCTTACCTATTTAATATATGTATAAAAAATAAGTTTGATTATTTGGACCAAAGCACATATTATATTATTTTTTTTAGTAAATTACATTCCACTTTTAATCATCATGTACAATGAATTAGATTGGAAATCCTATATATAAAGAACTGGCGTATGGTCGTAAAATAAGGGCTTAAACTTTTATTCCGCATTATGGACTGGATCCAAATTTATGCAAATGAGCTTGACATTCATTATAACAAGCTCAATGTACAATGTGTACATTGAAATTTGATCATTTCCCTTTGATGCTAAAATAATACACACAGAGAAACACACTCATATCCACAAACAAACCTTCCATGTAAGTAAATATACACAATATAGAAATAGATAGATAAAAGAATACTTTATAATGGTGCTACTATACGCTATAAAAGTTAAAAATTAATACAATCAAATGTATACCTGACATGATGACAGTGAGAAACACTGAGAAAAAATATAATATGTATAATATATCTGTAAAGAGTTACATTTTTTCTAAATATGTTTTATCAACTACAAAAATTGACATCGACAAATTGTACTGTAAACACTAAGAAGAATATTTTATGAAAAGATATCGACTAATTTGTTTTCCGAAAAATACTTAAATAAATAAATTATATACGAATGTAACGTCGTTGATGTACCTACTTACGATAATACACTTGTTATTACGCCAGTAACAAATTGTTCCAATTTAACTAAACGGAAATGGAAAAAACTTACTTCTATACATAAAATGTACTGTTATTTACTACATATACGAAGAAAGACAGAAAATGGAGAAAGTCCCTGTGTATTAGAAATGTATGTGTATGTACAAAAAAAACAACTTCGTTATCAATAAAATATTTGAATAATCTTGAGCCGTTCCAATATATTTTGTGTATCCGTGCTATATGCATAAATTAAATTTTTTAAAAAGATGACTAAACTTTTAGCTTTCCAGATGGAGATATTGAATAGTAACTGATAGTCCAGCTTTTATATACACAGACTTAAGTGGCAATAGCATGTCATCAGTTTATATCATAATATATAATCGTCCCTAATGGTGTTGTACATTGGTATATGTAGTATGTACTTCACTTTTCGTTCCATCATTTGCTGCTTTGTTCAGGATTGAGAATCAAGTTCGTTATGATGCTTTTGGGAAAGACAAACTTGGTATATATACTATTTAATCATTCACCATAGTAGTACATATACCGCAAAGAACTTTTAGTAACGTTCCTACTATATTATATAGCACATGCATCATAATCAAAAAGTCAAGATGAAAATTAATATTAATGACTCAAATAAACATGCATACCTTTACAGACTGATAAGAATATATATAGAATCCATAGAACTAAGTGCGAAACTTACATATTTTTGATCTTTGGTATTTTCATGTATAGTTTTTAGTGTATTACACAATACTATCCACTTTATTTAAAATTCTGTTTTTTGCTTGCAATTTAGTACATATTTTTTTGAACACTTATTTATTTTATTTTCCTACCTTATAAAATGCACTCTATTTCTTATCTAGTTCTATTCATTTTCTTCTGCTGAGCTTTCTTTTGTATTCCTTTATATATCCTTTTGTAAGTTGGAGCAAGTTTTTCTCCCTGAAAAAGTATCATAATAGACATATATCTAACTAAGTCTTAGTAAATACAAAAAAGTTAATATATAAAAAATTGTCCAAACCTCAGGAGGAATTGGATCACCAATACACTTTCTGATTCCAATAGCAATCAAGCCAATGACAATGATTCCTGCACCAATAATACTATAGACAAAAATAGAAAAAGATTCATATTATAAAACAATTAGACTCATTTAAAAGGTAGTATGCCTATACACTTACCTATGCTCATCTGGAATCTGATCAAAAAATAGTATCTGAAATGCATAGCCAAATAGTACATCACACGTTCTCACTAAAGAAATCACTCCAACATGTTCACACTTCATTGCAACGATAATTGCTGTTTGCCCCACAAAAGCAAGTCCAATTAGTGAACCTACATATAATATTTATTTAAGTATATGATATTTAGTATATACTTACACACATATTTTTAATATATACTTATCCAGGAATTGTATTTGGTTACCTCCATAAAGCCAATCATGAGAACTACTTGGTAATCTAAATAATCCAAATGCCAAAGACACAACCAACATCTCAGCAGTTCCCCATAATCCAAAGGCTAGGCCTGTGACTGTAAAATGTACTTTACGAAGATAACGTAAAATTGTAAATGATACAGCAGCTAGCATCATGCTTCCTACTGCAATAGCTGTTCCATACTGTAGTTTTTGAAAAAATAATTAATTATATTACTACTCATATACTAAATACAAAATTGCTAAGAAAAAAACTTTCATACAATTGTGTCAGAGTTATAATCAGAGTCTCCAGTAAATAGAGGTGGTCGACTAATAATTAAGTATTATGTTATCTAATATTTTATTATAGTATTATATATTATACTATACCTAATAATTCCTACGCCTGCAATTGACATAATCCCGGTCAATACTGATGTCACTCCACACCTTTCTCCAAGGAATTTTTGTGCAAATAATGAGACAAATATTGGGGTACTTGAAGAAATTACCAATGCATCTCCAACATTCAAGTAACTCAGTGACATAAAGTGTAACAGAAGAGCATTTACACTTAGAAAGCTTCGTAGCTAAAAAATACAGTAAATATATCAGGTAATCCACATATATACTAACTTATTATATAAATATATCAAAACTTTACAAATAGAAATATGACACATTTTCTCTTCGTTGGATTGGATATTGGTGTAATGGCATCATAAACAGGTTTTTTGGTCTCAACACAATTTTGAAAGTAAAGAAGAAGGAAAGCAGATGGAATCCAATTTCCTGCAAAACACAAAGTGTCCTTTTGCATTTAAGCTTTCCAAATAAAAAGGATAAACTGACGACATACCTTGAAATCTCCATAATGCCAATGATACTACATGATAACTTCCTTTAAACTGTTGAACAACAATTGCAGTTAGTGCAACTGTTAGACTTGAGATCATTGCTAAGAAAATACCAGCACATGTTTTTCGTGGATTTCTTGTATTTCTTTTCACTGGTTTCACTGCCGCAACTTTGACAATATCTGAACTCTCTGATCCATCTTCATCGGTTGGAGACTCAGTTGGTGGCCAATCTCTAATTATTTCACGACAATTGCTACATCTTATATTTTGAAGATTTTGAACGTTAAGAACTACTTCGTTATTATCTGATACCATTGTTAGTTTATCGGCTTGAATATATACTACAAACAAACTTTTTCCTTATAATGATCACAGCAGTGTCAACTAAGCTGAGTAAATGAAGGTTTAGTGATGATAGTCATAAAAAGGAAATATATATATCATAAGTTATTAATGTATTTCAGTCTATTAGTGTAAGTGAGTATTTTCAGCTGCTTCATTTTATCAACAAATGTTTATTTTGTCATGTTAAGTACCAGAACATTTTCTTCTGTCTTCATATTCAAATTGTCTTGTGCAAATCACCATAAGTCTCCTTTTTCTACTCATTTTCACAACTAATCAAATCATTTAGAGGTATGATCAAATCATTTTCCTCAATAAAATGTTGATGACGAATGAAAATCAACTCTTGAAATTGTTATGCTGTTTGATATTAAAGAGTCAAAAAAAGTTTACGTCATATCTCATATTTACGTCATATAAATGTTTATAGAATTTATTTTTAAAAAAAATATTATGTAGAAATAAATTATAGTGGAAATTCTTAGAAATACTTTGCCATTGGTTGTCATTATAGATTTTTGGTTGTGTAATGTGTTACATGTCACTGATGTCACTCAAAGACAAGCAAAGATACATATACAAATTAATGAATTAGATTGCTGCAATATCTAGTACATGCATGCCAAATATGTAGATAAACTAGACAGGTGAATACAATAAATACAAACATGTGCACTTGTATATATGTATCATTTCAAAAACTTTTATTACTATTTAATTTTTTTTTTGACATAGGTATATATTCATATGGAAATCTATGGCAGAATTTCCAAAGGTCAATGTCAAGGTTCTGATATTCAATCTTGTATGTATATTATTATTTCTAAATAGATTAAAGTTGTTTATACAATTGGACAAAAGAATATATTCACTCCAGACATTTATACTTCCTTCATTTGCGTGTTGTAAGGACACATTTGCAGACTTAATATTTTGCTAATTTTGTAATTTTTAATAGCTACTCTTAATATCTGTATATAATCATAAAAGGAACATGCCACAAATTTGGGTTAATGCTATTTTGATACTTTCCTATGACACTCGTTTCTTTATAATTCATCTTTTTTAAAAACACAGTATACATATGTATGTACATCCTTACATAACTTGTTAGTCTTAATGGTCAAGTTGTTTTCAAGACCTGAGCAAAAAAAAAATATTATTCTATCAATAGCATTTTCTCACTTGGCCTTCAAATGCTGCAAAATACCAAGTTCAACAAAACAAGTGTATCCATATGAAGAATACATATCATGTAATCAACAAATGCGAAGAAAAGTGATACTTATATACCGTAAATCTTTTAACATTTGCCTTATTTAAATCGGCGCGTCTCAGGATTTTTCTAATGAAGTTCATTGTAGACCACAGTTATTAGAGACATGAATTGAGTATTGAATTAATATTAATTCAAACTAGTAGGCTAAAGTAGACAGCATATATTTAATTAGCAATTTTTAAATAGTAACAGTAAAACTAATTTGCAATTAGACATGCTACGAAGTTTATTCCTAGTGGGATTTGAACTCACGACAGCTAAATCTACAATCCAATGCTCTAGTACCAAATTGAACTATTTATAATTCTTTACATAGCCTAATAATTAATATAAACCGGTGACAATTAGGACAGCTAAATCTACAATCCAATGCTCTAGTACCAAATTGAACTATTTATAATTCTTTACATAGCCTAATAATTAATATAAACCGGTGACAATTAGGAACAGGCAGTTAATAAAAGATTTACGGTAGGCTTCTTATGTATATGTACATGAAAGTGAATGTCAGCTTTTGTATCAAGGCAATGGACAGCTTTTTACACTTCAATGCTATTAAAAGTGCCGTGTCAAATGTTTTACTGTCTGATGACTGACGCATTCTTTTTTTTGACTCATAAGCTTTTACAATTGATATTTTTATTGTAATTTGTAATGCAATAGTTTAGAGTCATTGATGCGTTATTAGTTTTTTTTAAGAAGCACGATGAGAATCCAATAGTAAATTGTCTATATATCTTTGTAAGAAATGATGCTTCTTGCATGTCATTATGTAAGCATAAGAAATGGAGAATTAAAGCTAGACATATGGGCAACATAGGCATTCCGAACACTTTTTATGACTTTTGAAAGGAATAATATTGTACAAACAAACTTCTAAAATCATACATAATATAATACACATATACAACTTGAACTGCAGAAAAAGATTTTTCAATAATAAAACCCGTGTGTACGAAAAGAAAAGTTATATCTGGAACAAATACGAAAAATATCCTTCAGTTATATACTTCATAACAGTATCTGTGTAGTCGTATAGAACCTTGAGAGTTGACAGTTAGATTTGCATACAATATATAAAGCTCACTAAATAAATATATATATTGTGAACTCTCTAATATAATATATATATATATGTGTGTGTGTGTTTTAGTAAAAGCTACAATATTCTATAGGTACACCTGTTTCTCAAACTTTAGTAATATTCCATTGCAAAATCCTTTAGATGTATAAAACTAAACCGAATGAATATAGTCAAAAGTACATAACTTCCGTTGTCCAAAATACACGGTTTTATTTATTTACAATTCAATATCCCTTCAGTATATGAGCAACATAGAAGGGATTTATCTTCCGTAATTTTGGTTCAATGTTCATGAGTTTATGGAAATGTAGTGTCATTTAAGCTTCCTGAGGTATTATTACGTAATAATTTCATCTCTCTAGAGTTTACACTAAACTGTACAATGTGTAGAGAAGGTACTTAACAATTCTCGGAATTGTTACATAGCTTGACTCTTGTTCGGATTCTCTCATTGCTAATTAAGCTGGATGCGAGTACTACTGTAGTTAAATATCATCATTCATGAATTCTTTTTCATTGAGCATTTTATGTTGTGTAGAGTACAAAGCTTTTTAAACCTGTCCCTGTTTCAAATACCTGAAAGAGTAATAACAGGTGAGTTGACTTCGGGGCTTTGCAATTTTCAATCAGGTTTCAACACTAAATTGTACTAGTCACATATGCATATACAAAATGTAAATTTGTGAACATATAGATAATAAGATGAATGTGTGTGTGTGTTAGAGAGAGCTCTCTTTGTAACTGGAATTTCGATGAGTTTGCATAATAGTGTCTTAGAATTCATGAAGCATAATATATAATGTCAGTCAGTTAGTTGTAGTATACAAGTTGAGTCAATAAAATTGTGTGATGAAAATTGTTAAAAACACAGTATATATTTTTATTAGTTTATATATATAACTTACAACTCTGAATATTGTGTTTTTTAGTATTCGTCATCAGAAGACATATTGAGAATTGAGACATTTGTCTGAGTTTGAGAATCATAGTAGTTTTTTCTATATGCATAACTTTAGCATTATAACCTTGTGTCATTCATTACATCTAGTAGTATCAAGAGTCAAAGTTCATTTGGCAGTTACATATATATCACTTATCAGCTCACATTAAATTTAACCAACTATTATTAAGATGACTACAACAAATATTGTCTTAAATTAAACAGGTTGTCTAATCAGTAAATCGATTGAGAGTAGTATATCATTACAAATATTTATTGACTTTTAATATATACGATTATAAGTTGACTCAAATATACTATTCATAGATTCAGAGATTAAAAAAACATACTTCATATAATCCATATTTTTGGATTGGAAGGGTATAAAAGTGTATAATAAATAATAGTAAATGAGGAAGAGAAGGACCACGTGTGGAATTTTATTTAAGTATTTTCATATTAGTATATTCTGACGTAAAGTTGTGTACATTGAGAGAAGAGTCTGGTGCCGGTGAAAAATTTGTGTCCTTATTTTTTTACATAATAGCACAGTAATCAAAGTACATTACATTTACAAAATCAGAATAATTTATGTATTGTGTGCTAGAATATATGTATTATACACTTTACACTCTCTCACTCTCTTTCTAAGTGTTATTGTGCATTAAATAAAAGTCGTAAAAAAATTCATATTTTTTAATGGGAAGCTATAATGAATTTTCTTCTACTGTGATGATGACATAATCATTGACATATGGAGACAAAATTGTGATAGCAGTGTTGCTGATTTACTATGTGAAAAAAATTCTTTGAAAGTACATTTATCATATGTATTCTATTCCGTGAAGTCTGTTTATAACTTTTGGCAGTGTTTTGATACCTCATACTTTGAGTATCTTCTTCCTCACACTAATAATTACCAGTTAGAGTGCAGTGGAAGTGAAAAGAAGATTTTGTTTATAGAATACCAATAGTACAACAGTAAGTGCATTTCAATGTATAATATATATAATAATATATTAATTTTCAATTAGTAATTTGTAGCTCAACTATCAGACGTGAGATTTAAATTTAAAAGAAATTGTCATAACTATACATATATAAGAAATCATATTTACAATGCTATTATTGATATTTATGACTAGACACTATATTATATTGCAATATCTTTCAGAAAGGACAAGTGTCTCAAGCTGTCTCAATCCAGACTCATTCTCACTCACTCAGACATTTGATCAAAAATGGAGAAGTAAGTTTTTCGAAATGTCTCAATATCATATTCATTTATCTATCTGTGTGGCATGACAGCAGCACGATTGAAATGTTATGTACACGCAAAGCCTCATACTAATAAAGATTGACACTTGTAAAGTTGAGTTACTCAATTTGAGTGGTCATGTGTGTGACAATGATAAGGGGAAAATACATTTTATATGACAACCACATTGACAGTTTTATAGCAGCGTCAGCATCTTAGTCTCAATAATGTCAGAATTATTGTGTCACAAATTTTTTAGACATGATTTATATATATAGACAATACTTTTTGCGAATGAAATGACATATAAAAAGTATATATATGTATATATTCGTATCCATGTTTTTAAGTACTACATCTTAGCTCTATTTGTATATTCAGTCGAGAAAGTATTAATCTCGCAAATGTAGGACAAGTAACATACAATGAGGATGGTGAAGAAAATGAAGCTTACCATAAAAACTACAGGTATATAATATTTGAAAGTTTGGGAAAGAAATTATTTTATTCAAGCTACAATTTTGCATGAGCAGAAAAAGACAACTAACATAGTATATTTTGATAAAAATGGGAATACTATTTATTTTATTTATAAGTACTAACATCAAACATCATGGTATTTGCTTGAGATAGTCTTATTGTATTGGGAACTTGCATCATTCATTTTGATGTTTTAATAGTTTTTTAATGCATTGCCAACTTTTCTTACTAGGGAGATGACAATTACCAAAAACTCAAAGACTAAGCGTTATGTTTACATAGGCTTAGTAGTAGTCCTCCTTGTAATAATTGTTGGATTGGCAGTTGCTTTGGGTATGTACATTTGTAAATACTCACACAAAGCAACTGATGGCTCTTCAAGTGTCCCTGCTCCATCTAATATTGAGCCATCAGCATCTGAACTTGGAATGTACTCAAAAGCAGCAATTAGTTGTGATGCTGCTTATTGTGCTGATACTGCCAGGTAATAAAAACTTTAACTTTAGCTTGATTGACATGGATTTTTTTATTATTCCCTTAATTGAATTCTTTTAGAGACATTCTAAAAAAAGGTGGTAACATTATTGATGCGAGTATTGCTGCACTATTGACAATGGGTATTGTTCATGGACAAAGTATGGGACTTGGTGGAGGATTTTTGGCTGTTTTCTACAATGCTACATCCAAAACAACTCGTGTATGTTTTACAACAGCAACAAATGTTTTTAATCTTTTCCTCTTTGTAAATCATTCATTCTGAATATATATATATAGGTACTTAATGCTCGTGAAACAGCTCCAGCAGCAGCTTACGCTGATATGTACAAAAACAATGCCTCACTTAGCAAAAGAGGACCATTATCTATTGGAGTTCCTGGTGAAATTCGAGGCTATTCAGAACTCTATAGTCTTGGTGGTGGTGGACTTCCATGGGCAGAATTATTTAAACCAGCTATCAAGTTATGTAGAGAAGGATTCCTTGTATCAAACCACACTGCCAAAGCTTTATTTGTCAATGCACGAACTGTAGATTCAGAACCGGGTCTTAAAGAAGTATACATCAACAATAAAACTGGAAAAGTGTATGCTGAAGGAGAAAAAATGACTTTGACAGTATTGGGAAATACACTAGAGCAAATTGCAGAGAAAGGCGGAGATGAGTTTTACACTGGGCAAATTGCTAAGCGGATGATAGAAGATTTAATGGCTGCTGGTAGTATTATTACAATTGATGATTTAAAAGATTACAAGTAAGCTAGAAGTTCTATATTACTAATAACAAAAGTTGTCCTATAGACTTGTAAATATTTTTTTATACAACATTCTTACTTTTTAGGGCAGTCTGGAGCGATGCTATTGAAGTCAAAGTCTATGGAAATTATACATTACATACAATTCCACCACCAGGAAGTGGAGTATTATTAGCTTTTATGTTAAAAGTTTTGAGTCGCTATCAACCCAAATTGAATACTTTACAAGACCTTCATGAAAGTACTAAAATGTTTCAAAGAATTACTGAAACATTTAAATATGCTTATGCTAAAAGGTCATTTATGGGTGACCCAGGAGATGAGGCAGTTAGAGAAAAAGTTAATAAGGTATATATGGAGAAAAATTAATAATTTTATAGTCGCCGTAACTTATATACATATTTATACAATAGCTTGTTAAGGAGCTAATAAGTGATGAATTTGTTGACGAAGTCTTTAAGAAAATCACAGATGACAAAACTAGTAATAGTAGTGAATACTATGGTTCACATTACTATCAACCTGATGATCATGGCACAGCTCATTTCACAATAGTTGGACCAGAAGGAGATGCCATTTCAGTTACCAGTACAGTGAATCTTTAGTAAGTATTAAATATGATAAATTGAAGAATTCTTCTTTTTTTAAAAATAATACATTAGTATAGATAGTATTAGTAAAAAGTATTCCACTAATTAATCAAGGATGCTAGTGGCATTATTTTCACTTGTATTCACATTATCTATATCTACCACTATGTGCGTCATCTAATTAGAAACATGATGGACAGTAGTGTGTAGGAAATTCGTGGAATCATAAATGAGAGAGAAAGCAGATTATATGTATATGAGCATCTCTCTCTCTATGTGTCTAGACTTTATATGTGTACATTCCATGTATCTGCATATTTCACATCATGATTGTGTACATTGTTCATTTAATCTATATTTTACAGTTTTGGATCCAAATTACGCTCACATCAGACTGGAGTAATTTTTAATGATGAGATGGATGACTTTTCTGCTCCTAATATTAAAGAAAATTATTTTGGAGTACCACCATCTCCTACTAACTTTATAAAACCTGGTGAGAGTTAAATTCTGTAGAAAGTCATTGTCGTCTCATATAAGAGATTATAAAAATTTCATTAGTTTATAATTGTTATACACTTTTTGCTAATTCTTTTTAGGTAAAAGACCACTATCATCAATGGCTCCTGCAATATTTACTGACTCTCAGGGTAAAGTGAGACTTACACTTGGAGCTGCTGGTGGAACTAAAATCACTACAGCTGTAGCATTGGTATATTTCTTATCTGCATTAAAACAAACTGTAGTATAAGGGTAACCGAGATTTTCTCCAATAATAACTCATGTTACACAGGTTGCAATGAGAAACCTTTGGTTTAATCAAAACATCAAAGAGGCAGTTGACGCTAGAAGGATTCATCATCAATTGACGCCTATGAAGTTTGACTATGAAGAAGGATTTCCACAGGTTTGTGTTTTTGTCTGTGAATTAATTATATGTATATACATACTATTTGAATCGAGTCTTAAAGTAGATTGATAGATAAATATGTTTCTATATATATATATATAAACTAGACGCTACTAGTTTAGACTGCTTTAAAATTTTGAGACATAATCATAATAATAGACAGATGTATAAATACTACTACACAGAGCTTGTTACATACGCAAGTTTGAGTCAGTATACCACACCTATATGTAACAATAAATGTGCAGACGTCATATAAATTACAGATGTGTTTTTTTTTAAAACAAGATTTTATTATTTTTTCTATTACAGGAATATGTAGCTGCTCTGGAAGCAATAGGACATGAGACATACCAAACTCCTGTTGGCCAATCAATTATTTGTGCAATAGCTCGCACAAGTAACGGCACCTTATTTGCAAATTCCGACTTCAGAAAAAAGGGCACAGTGTCTGGTTACTAATCCCATTCTCTTCTCGCTACAAACTTTTTTTTTGACAATTCTTCTATTATACCCTTTTAACAAAATTGCATTATAAAATATTTTATTTTTTTGTTTTGTTTGCCGATTATAAAAATTCATAATGCAATAAATGAATCTATACAACAAATGTTATGTTTGTTTATTTCGTAGTTTTGATAAAGGTAATTGTTTTATTTCAGTCATTTTGTAAAGGTTTAAGTACTTGTATAGCATATATATATACATATATTTTGTATTGCTTAAGCCAACTTCACTAGGGTTCAGATTTCATTGGATAAAATAAAAGCTATAAACTCATCCATTATTCATCCTCATAAAAAATATGCGATTAGTACATACATATAATATAAAGGTTCAAATAGAAGTAAAATCATTTAGTTTTCAAAGGCATTAAATAAAATACGCCATCAATAAAAAGTAGTTAGAGAGACAGAGAGAGAGATAGAACTCTATTATATGAAAATGATGAACATGCAAATAAAATAGTTATGGATTACAATAAAGACTGAATTAAATACAATTACATGACATTATTACACACAATAAACTTGCATCATCAATATAAAGAAGAAGAGCAATAGCTTGGAATAGCTAGTTTACAAGGAAGAACATGAAATTTGTAAAAAATAAACTACGTGTTCTCTTTTGTGTACAATTATTATTATATAGATAATGCAAATATCTCATACACATATGCATATGAATATAGTAAGTATCATAGATGACTTATGTTATAAACTGCTTAGATTATATATGTGAAATGAAATATATATAGATAGATATGGAATAAATTGAAACCAAGAGTTCCAATTTACTGGCAAAATATAATTACTAGAAACCTGCTGAATCTCCTTTCTTCCTAAAGTCAGCATTGGCAAGGATGAGCCCAGTCTGTTTAGTTCGACACACAGAGTTGACATTTCCGATACTTGTATCTAGACGTTGTACATTATGTCCTCTTCGTTGTAGTTCTCCAACCACAGAACTTGGTACACCATACTCATACAAAAGTTGATTTGGATTGAATGTAACTTCAAATCTAGGATAATCAATGGCTGTCTTGATGTCGACATCACGATATAAAGCTCTCCATGTAGCCTACAAAACAATAATATTCCGTCCAAAATGAGAGAGAGAAGGAATTATAATAGTTTTTGGAAGACTCACAGAAAATATATACATAAATAACAACTATGTATATACTTATTATATAGTCGTAAGCTTAGAAACTCTCATGCAAAAGGTTGTTCTTCACTCACTCAATATTTCCTGCTATTCATATCTCGTCATTTCTATCTTGATGACATTAGCTTACTACAAAAGTTTTATATATGAGTACTACTTTACTACTATCTCTCTATACTTTTACTTATATATTTATTTTCTTCGTTCTTCTCTCTTTACTATATAGAGATATTTATGTATAAATGTAAATAACGTTACTCTAATATTATACAATAAACTAACTCCATACACAACTCATATATGACTTCTAGAAAAGACTAACACTTTTAATAAATGTTATTATATGTTGACTATGCTATATGTTATATGTTGAAAGTATGATATCATATAGGGTATGCATAAATTACCGACACGAGAGCAGGAATAATTGAACTTCCTCCAGCACCACCACTAACCAAGACAGGTTGTCTTTGACTATTTAGAAATATAACTGGAGCCATTGAGGACGCTGGTCTCTTTCCTAAGAAAAAAATTGACAATTAGAGTCGTCGTTATATCTCCATATCATGAATAATTCCAGATGCATGTTACAGACACATAATATGTAATAACCTTAGATTACAACATATATATATATTCCTTCGTACCTGGTTCAACATTGTTTAGAGGACTTTCACCAAGTTGTTCTTCTTCTTGTTGTTCATTATCATCAGTTGAGTTAATAGTAGCAAAGTTGGTAGAGAAATCATTGAGTTCATTATTAAATATGAGTCCCGTTCGCTCACCCAAGAAACCTGCTCCAAACCTTTATATAAAAAAACGTCCACATTAGACAACTATATAGTTTAAGAATAGAACTAGTTATTTATAGAATGTATATAGAAAGGTTTCCTCTCCTCTGTCACTTTTTGTTCTCTCAGAAACGTTGTATAGGAGATTCATAGAAAATCAATAGACATATATATGTACATTACAGATGAAGAATACAGAGAAAGAGAGATGGTTACAAGTACATAAAGCACACAAGGGACGAGTTTTTTCTATTCTCAGGCAGCCCCAAAAAATGACTGTTAGATAGAATTTTTTAATTATTTTTAATAAATACTAGCACTCTTTAACTGTTCGGAAACGAAAATAAAAAATGTTAA
>VCNE01008355.1:0-10796 GCA_009869805.1 Oncopodura yosiiana
TGATGATTTTTTGAAGTTTGAATGGCAGTTAGAATTGGCGCGCTAAGTTGCTGAAATACTTTGTTGCAAAGTGACGCTATGAAAAAAGTTAAAGTAGAGAAAAATTAGTTTTTGAGTAATAAAAATTGATGTATTTTAAGTAGAAAATAATAAACAACAATCGTTTATGAGGTTTAAAATATATTAGATCGCAGGTCTTACACTCTAAATTTTCGTGGAGAATTTATTTTACTTATACAAGTCGACCACTCGCCAATGTCTCGTGTTAGAATTGACACAGAATTGACTCGCTTACGACTTGCCCTGCCGGGGGCGTTTGTTTAATTTACTAATGAAATAGCTAAAAGTTGAAATGAAACCAAAATGAGATGAGAAATTCAAGTATCAAAACACAACATAACAGAAACTTTTGTTTTTAATACTGTATAATATTAAAGAGAGGCTTTTATTAAAAACATTTACATATCTATAAATACTATATTATATTACATAATGTATATACTATATACTACGAAGATCACAAATCAAATCTGAATACATTTAATACACTGAATAATTAAAAGAGAGCATCATGAACGTTTGTAGCAAGTGTAGATAATCTGTAAAATGAAACGTGCATTAGATTACACAATTTATTAAAAGATATATTAAAATAGCCTACCAATAATGAAACGAGAAAGAAGGGTCATCATATTTTTTTGATGAGACATCAAAAATCCGTTTTGGCATTTTTTCCAAATTCGAAAGAAATTTTCCATCTAAAATCCTTCCAATGATCTTGTAGCATTCAGTGACACAACATTCAGGATCTTCAGCATCGAGAAGAGGAATTAAGATAATTTTAGGAATTCTTAGTCCTTGAGCAATCATAATACTATTCTTTAGAACAGTAGCTTCTTCTTTTGGCAGACAATCCTTTACTACCATATGAAGATTCTCATTTTTCATAAACAAAATGGTGGCAACACAGTGGCCCACTTTAGACGTGCCCTTCAATTGACCTTGGAAAAATACCAAAGGCAGTTTTATTTTGGATTTCAACAATGATCTGACGTCCTTAATTGCTGTTGAAACTGCTGCAGCTGTAAAACTTGACCATATTCTTACATTTTCCTCAGTTCTTCGAGAAATCGACTGTCCAAAATTCGAAAAGATGACATTTTTAGTATAGTAGGAGGCACTTTCACTTTGCAAAACTCCAGGATTAGTCAATTTTGCTCCTATCGATTGAAAATTCTCCAGTAATTTTTTATGAGCCAAAACTTCTTCTGCTTCTTCATGATCGTACGACAGAAAAATTCTGCAAGAACTTCTGTAGTACTTGTCGCGAGACATTTTGTTTGATAATGAGAGTAGTAGGAAGAAAGACTCAATACAATAGGAGACAAAGACAGAATGACAACAAAGGAAATGAACAAAGAAATCGAACAAACAAACCGCCTATGACAACTTAAAAAATTGGCGCCAAATATGAATCCCTATTTGAAATAGAAATAGATTGATGCTAATTAGATGTGGTAATTGTGGTGTAAATAGCTAAGGATGACAATCAAAACTGGAGGCGTACCATTAGTTGGTTCATTTAACCTAGTGTGTAGCATATGGGGATCGGCACTACCCGCCACAGCTAATTGCTATAGGAAGTTCGCTTGAAAAATTCATTAGACATGGTGCATAATAATGCTAATTAGTTGTAATACTTAGCTAAGGTATGCTTAGCTAAGGATGACAATGACAACAGGAGGCGTACCATTAGTTTCTTGATTTCACCCAGTGTATAGTAAACGGATATGGGCTGATAAAAAAATTAATTATAGCAAGTAGAGCCGATTCCTATATACTATACGCTAATTTCCATGTGCCACCTCATGGTACGCCTCCAGTTTTGATTGTCACCCTTAGCTAATTACACTACAATTACTACATCTAATTAGCATCATTATGCGCCATGTCTCATTAATTTCTCAAGCGGGGATCATAAAAAAATTAATTATAGCAAGTAGAGCCGATTGCCATATGCTATACGCTAGGTTAAATGTGCCAACTCATGGTACGCCTCCAATTTGAATTGTCACCCTTAGCTAATTACACCACAATTAGTACAGTTAATAGTCGTCATTATGCACCATGTGTCATTAATTTGTGAAGCGAACTTCCTACAGTAAACAGCTGTGGCGGGTAGTGCCGATTCCCGTATACTATACGCTAGGCTAAATCTGCCAACTCATGGTACGCCTCCAATTTGAATTGTCACCCTTAGCTAATTACACCACAATTAGTAAAGTTAATAGTCGTCATTATGCACCATGTGTCATTAATTTGTGAAGCGAACTTCCTACAGTAAATAGCTGTGGCGGGTAGTGCCGATTCTCATATGCTACACACTAGGTTAAATGAACCAACTAATGGTACGCCTCCAGTTTTGATTGTCACCCTTAGCTAATTACACCACAATTACTACATCTAATTGGCATCATTATGCGTCATGTCTCATTAATTTCTCAAGCGGGGATCATAAAAAAATTAATTATAGCATGTAGATTCAATGTCCATATACTAAACAATGGGAGGTGTGTCAAGCAATGGTACACCGCCAGAATTGATTGTCACCAGTCTTGATTATTAATTAGATAATGGTTCATTGTGGTAAAGTTAATTAATAACTGCTAATTTAATGATATTAAAAATATATAAGATTTGGTCCACGGTCAACAGTTTCCCGCAGTCCACTGTTTAGCGTGACCCGTAGTGACATAATATAGAGAAATTCCAAAGACTCATAATACACATTAATTAGTTTTTGCTCTCAAGTAGTGACCCAAAAATCAACATGGCAAGCGATCCATGTCTAATATTAGCATATGTTACAGCTTATAAAATGTTTTAGGTAATTGAATCAAAAATTGGACAAATTTCATAGTCGCAAATAGGTAGTGACACATATTAGTGAGAAATTTCAAAAACCGAAGAACACTCAATTTTAAGATTTGGCTCTCGTATAGTGACCCAAAGTTCAACTTTGGCAAGCAATCTATTTCTAGTATTAATATATGTTTCGGTTTATAAAATATTCTACGAACTTGGATCAAGTTGTGATCAAATTTCATAAGTACGTAGTACATGTTTACAGAGAAACCTTAACTCAAGAATACCCAATTATAATATTTGGCGTCTAGTTTGGCTAGTATTTAAATCTCAAAAAAACCAAATGATGAAATTTTTAAATAAAACCAAAAATCAAGTAAAAACGTGAAAATGTTTATTAGTTAAAGATCAAATCAGCTTCTGAGAATATGTTTATTTCAGAAAATACAAATTACAGAGTAAAGTTTTATGTTCTTCACATTTATTACTTATTCTAAGAAAATTGCAAACTCAAAATGACCACTATTACTATCTCCAGAAAACAATATATAGTCCCTACTTGTACTATCATTAACAAAAAGCTCCTGAAACTTATAACCACTTCTTAGACCCTTTGGATGTTTTCTAATGATTATGAAATTTTTTTTGTATAATTGACATGCACCAAATAGCTCAGTAGACGTCCCTAACTCTGTGCCTCTCATCATTAAATCCTTGTAGTCTTCTAAAGAAGAAATACCATGTTGACCTAACACATCAGTAGAAAAATGAGGCCAATTTTCGGAGATGTGAGCAACAACATCGCGTCTGACTTTGAGATGATGTTTTTCACACTTGTACAAACATTGTGATAGAGCTTTATATAAACAATCTCCGTTGCCAGAATTAGCTACAATTCCAAATTCACCTTTAGGAGTATTTACTGTGTAATAGATCTTCATCTCTTCCACTTCCTAGAAGAATAATTCATTAAAATCAGTCTAGATGATTATGATTTCGAGTAAAAAGCTATCATAAAACATAATTCACCTTTTGAAAAGAAAATTCCAAATCGATCTTAGGAAAGTAATCCTATTTACAATATAAGTTAGAATTCGTATATCAAATTACACATTTTGATAGATTTGAAACCACCTGAACTTCTTCTAGACTTGTTTCAAGAGCTAAACAATCAGTCTCATCCCCCACTAAAGCCAAAAATGAATCATAACCATCATTGAAAGGATCGAAGGAGATAGATTTATTGTCTGAGGAATTCAAAAAATGGGATTAACGTTATCAATAATAACAGAGCAATTATTACTCCTACCTTCCGTAATTCTCAAAAAGAAACTGTCAGGCACTTCGCCCCAGACGTCGCTCACATTATGACCAGAATCTATTGCTTGAATGTCAATATCCAAAAATAAAGAGTCATTGCCGTCATCAGCCCAAGACATTGCTTCAGCTTTATACAGTTTTATAAATGTGAAACTTAGAGAAAAACTTCTATGAAATGATCAAAAGCATCAAATATTGGTGAAATACAAAAAACTGGAGAGACTCAAGAGATATTGTTTACTGCTGAACATATTGTTGTAACTAAGCAATTATATAGACTCCAAAATCTTACTTTTATTTTCAAGAACAAATTAAAAAAATGATAATATAATTTTATTTAACATCAAAAATAATTTTATGATATAAGTTCCTTATATACTATATTTCTAGTACTAACATTTGATATTACTCTATTATCTGGTGGTATTATGTAAACATCATCACTATGTTTAGCTCTAGTTAGTGCTGTATATAGTTGACCATGAGCAAAGACAGGTGTTCTCAAGTCAATTCCTAGTTTCTCAGCGGTTAAACCTTGAGAACTATTGATAGTCCCTGCGTATCCAATTTTTAAAGGAAACTGCTTTCTATGTACTTTCCAAGAACCGTGGCTCCATGGAACAGAAAAATAAAAATCTACTCTTGGTAGTAAATAAGATTCTTCAGAATTGAATTCAATCGTTTCTACTTCTATAAATCGACGAGAAATTTTTTTGACTATGACACGTACATTTTTACATAAGCCTTTAGATACACTAATATTTTGTAGCAATGAACATACTGAGCCTTCCTTTATTTTTAATTTATGATCTGGAATTCCCGGAGAGTAAAGTGAATTTAATATTTCTGTTGATGCTAATTCTGTTTGTACACCATTCTCACGGGTTTTCTCCAAGTAATCGTGACTAAATAAAACTTCCTCTGGTGAATGTAATTTCTCCAAGATAATATCATTTATTTCGTTCACTTGTTTGTGCAATGGGGAGACTATCATTCTAAAACCATGAGACTTTGGATCTTCTAAAACATTCATAGGAAAAATTTTTTCTATTGTTTCCTCTAACGTAGCACAATGAACCAATGGCACTTCAATCAAATCTCCTTTAGTTCCATCACCAACTTCATCTAAAAAGTCTGAATAAATTGGATCCCTCATTTGCCTAACTGAGGTTGACAATTTCTCTACTTGAAATTGACTCCAAATGTCTAGACTTTTCACAGAGGCCATTATGACAGCAGTTTTTCCTCCACCTCTTACAACCGGTGGCAATTGTCTAAAATCGCCGACTGCAACAAAAACTTTACCACCAAATGGATAAACAGGATCACAAAGTTTCCTCATTAGTTCTTCCGTAGATTTAAATACTGCCTTGTTTATCATAGGAAATTCATCCCATATTATTAGCGAAGCCTTCTTCAGTAACCCAGCTCTTGATCCATAATTTATTACATTTGATTCTATCATCTCATTATCTTCATTTACTGGAATTGCAAACAAACTATGAGCCGTTCTTCCTCCTGGATAATTTGATGCAGCTAGAGCTGTTGACGCACAAGGTAAAACAATTCTACCTTGACTTCTCACTTCATTACAAATGGCATTGATCAAATATGTTTTTCCTCGTCCAGCACGTCCATCAATAAATATCATTTTTGGTTCTTCGTTTTCCACTGATTGTAGAATAGTGTGGTAGACTTCTTTCTGTCTAAAATTCATTGTTGAAACCATGTTTTGAGCTTTAGTTTTCAATTCAGATGGATTTTTATTCCATCGTTCTGTCTCAAGTCTTACTTCATCGGCAGAATCAAGTGGCTCTGCTAGCCCAAAGTCTCTCATTCTACGACCTCTTTCTTCCACTCGAATTGCTACATCTCTCAATAATAAATCCCGTGAAGACATAGGATCTTGGCCATCATTCAAGTAGTCAGCAATTAGTGATAAAAAAAATTTGTCAAATAATGGAACTGCAGGAGCACCGTCCAAAATCAACTCACAATATAAAAATCTTAATTGTTTTGGTCTATAGAGTGAGTCAACGGCTTGTTGTAGACATAACTCAGATTCATTACTGCCTTCCAGTAATCCATATGCAATCGCAGCTTCTTGATATGTTGTATATTGAACATCATCTATTAAGCAAATATCTTTAAAACTAATTGCTGGCCGATGAGATAGGAGAAGTCTCAAATAGTAAGATTCTCCAGCGGAAGGATATATCATTTGTAGCCTTGCTACTTTTCGACCAGTACGTCTTAAGCGAACACCATACTGAATATGATTTCCTTTTTTAGTTTCAAGATAAACATCATCTAGGACTTGTATAGTATTCAAATCCAAAAAGATACAGCTCTCAAAATACTCAATATATGACATGTCTTGAAAATGAGTTGGCCTTAAAAAGTACCTTTCTAATTGAGAAAGACCTGAAGTGTCTTTAAGATGAAAAGCTTTTCCTTCTAAATGAACACTCAAGGCAATCACTGAAGGATCTTTACAACTAACATGATATCCAAATATTCTCCAAGATGCTTCTGCTGATGTAATTATCCTAGCCTTTATGTAGTCATTAATCTCATTCACAGGTGTTGTGCCATCATTCACTCTAAACATTACTGTATCTGGTTGTTTGTATAGATATTTGTATAAGTACATAATAAGATTAACTGTGCTAGAAATTTCAACGTTGACGTGGCTTTCCATCAAAAGTAATAATCCTGGACAATACGGAACTACATTTACGTCCTCTTCATTTCTTTTGCGGTACTGAACGTAGCCACGGGAATTTACTGTAGTATACTCTGAGATTTCTTTTGGGTAATTATATTGACAACTACCGTTCTTTTTCTTACAACGAGAACCATGATTATGGATCATGAGTTTTTTAACTAATTCTTTCAATTTTCCTTCTTCACGAGGCATTTCAGCAGAGATAACCAAATCAATTTCATCTGGTGAAGTAGGCTCTGGGTTAACTTTTAAAGCCATGTGTAAATGAGGCAGACCTATTATAATTGAACATTCATTTCAAATAATTGACACCCAAAAGGAAACAGTATTGATTATACCTCTTTTTTGGAACTCAATTACGTCAACCATGTAAACTACAGTTTTAAAATGTTTCCTGATAAATTGCTTGAGTTTGAGAATTCTTTCATGAAATGCTCGTGAAACTATTGTTGGTACATCGCCAAAATTTTGCCCGGGTTTGAGCTTAGACTTTATTTCTGGCCAATCAGGATTTGCTGTTACAGTAATGAAGAATGATGGCTTTCCATACCGAGCAACTAAAGCTAAGCCATTGGCAGTTTGTTCAGCACACCACCTCCGGCTTCCAAGATGAGAAGTAGGCAAATATACATAATCTTTTTTTGGTTCTCCCTCAGCAGATATAAATTCATCTTCAAAAGATTTGGGCTGATGAGTCGTATACCACGATAATTTGGACTCTTCAATTCTACTCCACATATCTACCAGATATTCATTGGTGAGTCTTCCAGAAAGCAAAAATCTTGCTTCTCTCAGCAACAATGAACGATAATACCACATTTGTGTCAAAGTTGAATCTAAACTCCACCCGAGAGTTCCATGAGGAAAAAGTATTGGATATTGTAAAGCTTCATACATAGAACTCAGAGAACTAATAAATGTTGGCTCTTTATCTGACTTGTACCAAATAATTATTGATCTCTCACTAATTACAGTTGTATTTCCAGTGTGCATTATAGCACCAATTTGTCCAGTTCCTAAAGGTTCTTTTAGCTCTAAAAATGCTTCTTCGGATGCTTCATCTTTTAACAATTTAAGTTGGGCAATAAATGGATTGACTTTATTGAGAGCAGTGAGAGACAAATCTACAAAATGTTGCTTGACGTCTTGTTCAGCAGCAACTTCATCTCGACCAGTGGAATCATAAAGAAACCAATTTAATGGAGTATTATCTGTATTTCCTGGAAGCATTCGGTGATACGTTCGACCTTCAAGTCCTAAATAGTGAACACCAGGATGACTTATGAATTTCTTATCAGCACCTGCATAATATAAGAATCAAAATATAATAAAACATAATAAATATACAAATATTTCATGCAAAAATATGGAATACCAATTGCAGTAAATGAAAACAAATGATTGATTTGTCTGGACTTGTGGCTAAATTCCTTATTGTTGTAAACTGTTTCAAGTTCTGCTGGGAGTGGAGGAAGTTTGTCAAGAATATGCTTGCCATATGCACAACAAAAAGATCTTGTTTCAGTATTCAACAGTACAGCACCACAAAATTGGCAAACATTTGTCCAACTCAAAGAAATAGGCGAAACTTTTAATGTTGAGAGAGATTTCCAGAACGGTTCTTCAACTCTTTTTGATGAAATGGGACGAAGTTGTCTTTTTGCAGCACGATGTTTCATCTTTTCAAAATTTGCGTAGTCTTCATCCATTCTAATTCTTTTCATACTTTCATTATTTTGCCTAGCTATCATTGCAGCAGATCTTTTCTTTAGTTTGGGCATATTGGTAGTAACTTTTTTTTAAAAAAATCAAGAGCTTTTTAATAACGAGATTTTTATAAATCACGGAAAGAGCAAAAACGCTAAGGCCAATTCACTGATCATGCCAGTACTCCTGGCAACATTGTATTGCGAACATGCAGAAAAAATTTGGAAACTTCCGACGAAAGTTTAGAAAATTCCATACTAATTTTAATTTTGTCATTTACCATTAAAATGCATTATTAATAATAAAGGCTTTATTAATAATAAAAGCTTTATTTACATTTATGTGGTTATGAGTTAGGTATGAGTTTCAATTTGTATAATCGAAATGGTATGATAACCATCATCAGACCCTTCTATTTAGATTTCTTCACAAATACTAATAAATCTACTACCTACTGTCAGTGATCCACCATTGAAAGCAATATATATTCATAATTACCAATTTACTTCCACATTTACGTCACATTGTCTATAATTTGCATTGTAACAAAAAACAGTGACACATATAAGATAGAACTCTCAAAAACTTAAAAAATATTAGATTTGGATTTCAAAAAGTGAACAAATGATTAGCTTCAGCTAACAATCCATGTCTAATATTAATATATGTTTCAGCTTATAAAATATTCTAAGAACTTGGATTAAATTTTGGTCAAATTACATGGTCGCAAAAATGTAGTGACACATATAATAGAGAAATCTCAAAAACTTTAAAATACACAATTATTAGATTTAGCTTTCAAATAGTGACCAAAACATTATGCTAATTTTTGCACAAGTTAATTGTTGCATTTAAAAAAGATACAGTTAGTGGTAAAATTCATTTTCGAGCACATTCATACTTCTGCTGTACACTGTATGTTACAGCTTATAAAATGTTATAGGTATTTGGATCGAGAATTGGTGAAATTACATGGTCGCAAAAATGTAGTGACACATATAATAGAGAAATCTCAAAAACTTTAAAATACACAATTATTAGATTTAGCTTTCAAATAGTGACCAAAATATCGACTTTAGCAAGCGATCCATGTCTAGTTTTAACATATGTTATAGCTTATAAAATTTTCTAGGTATTTGTATCAAGAATTGGACAAATTTCATAGTCGCAAATACGTAGGAACACATATTTAGAGAGAAATCTCAAAAACTCAAAAAAACACATTTTGTAGATATGGTTCTCAAATAATAGCCAAATGATCAACTTTGGCAAGCGATCCATGTCTAATATCAACATATGTTACAGCTTATAAAATTTTATAGGTATTTGGATCGAGAATTGGTCAAGTTACATGGTCGCAAAAATGTAGTGACACATATAATAAAGAAATCTCAAAAACTCAAGAATACACAATTATTAGATTTTGCTCTCAAATAGTGCCCAAAAGATCAACCTTAGCGATCCATGACTAATACTAAAATATATTTCAGATTATAAAATATTTTATGCAACTGGATCGATAGATTACATGAACGCAAATGGGTAATGGCACACATTAGGGAAAAATCTCAAAAATTAAAGAATTCAGAATTTTTCGATGTAGGTCTCAAAAAGCAGCCAAATGATCAAATTTAGCATGGGATCCATGTTTATTATTAATATATTTTTCAGCTTATAGACCGCTTGCTACATTTGGATTAAATTTAGGTCAAATTGCATGGTCGCAAATATGTAATAACACATATTAGAGAGAAATCTCAAAACCTCAAAAATACACAATTATTAGATTCTGGACCCAAATTAAATGCGTTGCTTAGCAATAAATGAAATAACATGATTCAGAATAGTTCGACATCACTGATTTGTGCTATTTCATTGGCAAGTAGCCAAAAAACGAAATGTAGCTGTTGCTTGGTAACGGATGGACCGATTTTGCTCATCTTCGAACTTAAAGTTTGTATTGGCCCTAGCAACGTGTGTGCCAAGTTTGGTGACGATTAGTCAATTCTGTCGAGAGTTATCGCATACACAGACATTTCCATTGTAACATCTAACCTATATGTATATAGACAATTTAATGTGGCTTAATGTAGACTTGTCACAGTTTGAATTATTATAGTGGCAATGATGGTGTTGAGTGTACTATAGTTACTACATAGTAATTTAATTACTTTGA